>SNVD02004368.1:0-19900 GCA_013180625.2 Boswellia sacra | reverse complement strand
CTACCATCTTCTGAAAGCATCCAGGACTCGAAGATCTAATTCATCTCTCGTAAATTATGCGTAGCTTATCACATTTTAATTTTCCGTTTATTTACGATTATGCGTAGAGAAAAAATGCCATGATCTATTTGATTGTATATTTGATTATTTTTGTTTCTATGCTGCAGCTCGTCTCCTTTTTTTTAATGCTTTTTGGAAAACAATTTAATATATGAACAATCATTTTGCTGTAGAGTTGCTTGCTTCTTGTGAATTTTAGGATCATTTTGCTTGTTCTCATCATAATAATTGTGGCTTGAGTCTCCATCATCGTCAAAGAGCAGGAACGTTAGTTATTATTCTAGTTTAATTTCTGGTGTTTAATCCTTCTTGTTATTAGGAGACTCTTACCGTTATAGTGAATTGGGCAAATGATTTCTTTTCTTCTTGATGTCAAAAATTCAAAATATTTTGCAGTCTTACTTAATGCTTACAAACATCGGTTTTGCTTCGTGTTTCAGGCCACAAAATTAGTTTTTTTTTTTCCCTATACAATTAATCAATGGAAGTTTCTTATTTCAACTTGAATTAATTTCATGAAAACATATATAAGGCAGAAATTAATTCCTTCCATTCCATGCTGATATTATATAAAATGATATGATATTCATAAGTAATCAATTAAACTATATATGAGATATTTAATTCATAATCATGTAAAAGCTAGTTAAGATAATTATTTTAATTATGATTCTTTAACCATTAGGTATATTTTGTTGTTCCAAAAAAATGGGTGGTTTCTCTTCCCTTTTGAAGCCATAATTTTGGGTAATATTTCCAAAAAAGTTAATGTCTATTACCAACACACTTTGATCTGGATCAATTTAATAAACATTGTTGATCTAATAACATTGTGAGCAGATAATTCATATAAGAGACCTACATTTAACTTAATATAGATTTTGTTTAATATTTTTAAGTTAAAAGGAAAATAGACATGTAGTTACACAAATTGTGTGAACACCTATATATTTATTATTCAAAATGACCTTATTGCTTGTATAGAGTACATAATCTCAAATGTTGAAATATATAAACTACCCTAATAATTGGTTATTAATTTATATATCACTAATTACTTAGTTTATTATTAATACAAAATATTGCAACAACATTATTTTGCATGACTTTCAAATGTATCATAGATGCAGTCACCACCACAACAATGTTGTTGTTTGCTTTAAATACTCCAATTCTTTGAAGATTTGTATGTCCCAAAACAATCAATGCCAGATTCTGTTAATCCTTCTTCTTAATGATAGATATTTAAAAAAATTCAAAATTATAATTAGAAATAGAATTAATTTTTGCTTACCTCATTATGGTCTATTTTACTACACTTACAAAGTCTGTATATAAAATTAATATGATACTGAGTGAATGGAAAGATGAATATAAGAAAGTCAATATAATAAATACTAATGAGTAATATGATATTGAATAAGTGATACCCCATTAACTTTGTACACAAATTTTCTAATGAAGCTTTACTCATCATAATAGCTTAAAAGGTAATTATGCTGAAATTCAAGTTGTTCTTCTACAAACATACTTGACGTTGAAATCGTTTTACTTTAGAAAGCACTTGCTCCATAGAGCTTTTAAACATGTTAAGGACACATTAACATGTAATGAAGAAAGAGAAAATGCAAGTACAAATACAAAATATGAAAGAGAGACGAAAAAGAGTATTGTGGAATTACCAATGGAGTGAGAAAAAAGAACAAGGGAAAGGAAGATGAATAAGAAGATGGTTGAGATCAATTGTAGGTTTGATGATGCCATGTCTATGATTACAGGTTCTGAGATGATATGAGTAAATTATATATGTGAAATTACAAGGTGGGAACTTGTGTGCTTATATATAGAGTGATAAATTGAAGGGTAGGAACAATATCTAAAATATAGGACTCTCTAGTGAGTCTGTAATTCTAATAATTAGCACTAAGCAAAAAAAAAAAGTTCCCTATTCTTTTAGGAAGGATCATCAATCTCTCCTAATACAGTTAATTAAGGCTAAAATTAGAAGAGTTTAATTTTCTCAATAATTAAATTGGTTATTTTTTTGTACAATACTAGAAATAACTAACCTTCTTGCTCTATGTTGCTGATGAAGACTCAAGCCACAATTATTATGATGACAATAAGCAAAATGATCCTGAAAATCACAAGAAGCACAAGCAACTTGATTTGCAGCAAAATGATTATTAATATATCAAATTATTTTCGCAAAAGCGTAAAGAAGAAAAAGCAAGGAAACAGGAAGAAAATTAAACTACAATAAACATCGGCTACAACTATATCAAAGAATAACTTTCTTGCTCTCTTTCTTCAATAATGGCTTCATTGAAAGCAATCTCATTGTTCAAGAATAGAAAAACTTCTCTAAAAATTATTTATGATGATAAAGGATGCACTTAAAACACAGATTTCAATTTCACCAATATAAATCACTCAAGCAACAAATTGCATAACTCCTTTACAAACATGTTGCTACTGAAAAAAAATTGAGTAATAAAAAGTAAAATGTATCATTGTTTCATGACGAGATGAAGTCACATTGCTATAGTTCCCCAAGTTCTACTAAAACAACCAATAAATTGTATTATTATACATGCCTAATGCAACAAAGGGGCCTAAAGCTCCATAAATACAAATGAAAAGAACTACATTTTTCCATCTATTAATTTTGTTATTAGACCAATAATATTAACATTGTTGGTGTCACGTGGCATCTCATGCACATGCAATGCACGTGATTATTTTTGTTTTGTCATCATGTAATAAAAACATTAATGAGATTACATTCCTAAATTCATTTTTCACTTATGGAAGTTTCTATCAGTAAAGATTGATTGATTGAAGTGCATTTCTAGAAATCCATGTCATATAAGAAGTTAACATCTTAATTATCAATCATACACATGATTAGGATATTTTTGACAAGTGTTTGTCTTGATTGAGATATTTTTGATAAACACTAATCTTGATTGACAATCACTTATTTGATTAGAATAATTTTGATCTTAATCGACAATCGCATATTTGATTAAGGATAATTTTGATCTTGATCGACAATCACATATTTGATTAAGGATAATTTTGATAAACATTTATCTTGATTATTAATAAAATATATGATTGGAATATGCATGCAAATTATCTATGTGATCGATTACTTCCTATCATATTGTTTTATATATAATCTTTTTATGGAGATAAGAATTTTTCTTGATTGCTAATCACATCCCTGATTGGGATTTCTTTGGTTGTCAATCACTTATATGATTAGGATGTACTTGTTAAATTTTCTAAGTGATTGAGATATGGTTTTTTATATTATATGATCTTTATCTAATCATACCTTTTGAGTGACATTGAGATTTTGTAGGATTATGATATTGATTGAGATTGATGTCAATTACTATATGGAGCTATCTACATAGCTTATATAAGGAGGCATTCATAATATGGAAGTATGATGTGTGGATTAACGCAAAAAGAAGTAAGCTACATAGAAAGCATAGTGTATTGCGATTTCTTTTGATTTCTTTGTAAAAAGCTTTATGCTTTATTTGAGTGAGTGAGTTAAGATTGTGCATGACTCATGTGTGTTAAGTACGTGCATAAATATGATTTGTAAGTGTTATAAGAGTTATGTAAGCTTAAGTGAGTTGAGTGATTGCAAAAGTCTGTTCCAGTTGCTTTGGTTATGTCTAACTAAACTAGTGTAGTTACGTCAGTCATAACTATGAAGTGCAGCTTCAAAAGAGTGTGTGAAGGACTATGGTTGTGATCGAGGTTGATCAAGTCTGCATAGATTAGGTTAATGAATGGCGGGTGTCTACCACTGTAACGAGTCCTCAGTCGATTGTAAACATATATAATATAGTAAATTACAACTCTTGTTGCCCGTGAATGTAAGCTTTGTTTTAACCGAACCACGTAAAATCTTCTGTTTCATTTTACTTTACTATTTTCAGTTAAGTTATTGTTAACTATCCATCTTGCAAAAACTGACATCAACACAATAAAAAGATAAAAGCTTGTCATTAAGGTAAGGAAGTTATATGAGAGGCATTTTAATGATAATGCAAAGGGGGCATAAAGAATAGTGGAACGTATATTTGATATGAAGAATGGTAGATTTATGTCATAACAAAAACAACAACAACAAAATCATTTGATGCATTATGCATATAGCAGAAAGAAAAATACCTGCTCAGCAAGAACTTGAGCTTTATTAGGAGCACCAACACCAATAACAATTAATTTGACGTCTACTAAGTCAAGTCTTGCTTTTACTTCTTTTAATACCAGAGCAAGCTCCCAACTTAAAATGAACAAACAGAATCAATCATCAAGATACAGTAAACAACCTCGGTAGCATTTCATGAAGACTAATTACCAGGAAGGGCATAAAAAATGCCTCAAAAGTTCAACAACAGCCACTCCCTAAAACAAATAAAACAACTTTATATAATCTTCATAATTAAAAAAATATTCAAAATCTAGTTTATAATTCATAAACTAAATCATGTAACTAATAAAGAAGATTAAAAAAGTTGATAACACGGTCAACAAAAAATATATCATATTTCTAATTAAAGTTTTAATTTTTTTTTTGAATATATTTCATTCAAGAGAGTGATTAAAAGATCTGACGTTGATTGTTTTCGGACATGCAAATCGTTAAAGGATTATAGTATTCAAAGCAAACAACGACATAATTCTAGTGGTGACTGCATCTATGATGCATTATAGAAGTCATACAAAGCAATGTTATTGCAATATTTAGTATTACTAATTAGCTAAGTTATTAGTGATATTAATGAACCAATATTAGGCTAGTTTATGGTTATCTAAACTCACGTACTCAATTAATAAAACTAATAAGGTTATTTTGAATAATAAATATATAATTGTTTACTTAATTTGTGTAATGGTGGGCTATATAAACCCCCAAAAATACTTTCAATACTCCGATTCTACGCACACCTAATATCAAATATTTTAAAATATATATATTAATTTTTAGATAATTTTCATTAAATTCTTAATTATAATATTATAATCCAACAACCAATAAAATATTTAATTTATTATAATGATATTTGAGGAGATGAAGGATATTATGAATTTCTTTTAAAAAAAAGTTAAGGATTTACATCATTTACAAATGAAAATATTTGTGAAAATATGTATAACTAATTGCTTTTAAATATAATATAATATAATATAATCTTGGAATGGAAGGAATTAATTTAGAAATGAGGATTTGATTTCTGGATTACTTTTTTCAAGAGACTTTGAATTTCAAACAAGAAACTTTTATTGATTAATTATATACAAAAAAAAACTAAAATTGTTTGAGGCCTGACATAGGAAGCAAAACCCATGTTTGCAAGCATTGCGTGAGATTGTAGAAAATTTCGAATTTATTAACCATAAGAAAAGAAATCATTTACACAATTTACTATAATTGTTAGTGGCTTGTTACAAGTAGAATTCAACACCAAAAACCTAACAACATTGACACCTTTTTTTTTTCTTTTTCCATATGTACAAAATTGGGAGAATAACTAAACTTTCCTATTTTCTAATGTTGATAGAGACTCATGTCACAATTATTATGATGATAATAAGCAAAATGATCCCTAAAATTACAAGAAGCAAGCAACTCTAAAACAAATTAAATGATTATTTACATATCAAGTTATTTTCCCAATAGCTAAAGAAATTAACAATGGCTTCATTGAAAGCAATCTCATTGTCTAGCAAAACAACTTCTTCTATGAAAATTATATATGATAAGGAAGAATGCGCTCAAAACACAAATTTCAATTTCATTATTATAAAGCACTCAAACAACAAATTTATAACTCTTTACAGACATGTCCCTACTGACAAAATTTGACTAATAAAAACTAAAAGCTGTCGTAATACTCTCTCATGTACTCTACTCTCTCTTTCCTTTATACTAGCATTATATTTTTCATTCTTCATCATATGCTAACAAGTACGTTCTTAACATGCTTGAAAGCTCTATAGAGCAAGTTGTTTCTAAAGTAAGAACATGTGAATGCCAAGTCTTTTTTTTTTTCAACTTTGCTTAGAAACAATTCAGCATAATTTTTTTTAGGTTATAATGATAAGTAAGACAATACTTACAAAGTTTGCATAAAAAGTTGATATGGCATCACTTAATTAATGGCACATTACTCATTAGTATTTATCATACTAACTTTCTTATATTGATATCTTTTCAATAATTTAATGTCACATAAACTTTATATATATACTTTGTAGGTGTTGTAAAATAGTTCATAATGAGGTAAACAAAAATGTATTCTAAATGTCTATCATTCAGGAGAAGAATTAAAAGAATTTGGCATTGATTGTGTTGGTACATGTAGATTGTCAGATGATTGCAATATTCAATGCAAACAACAACATGGTTCTGGTGGTGACTGCATATATCTAATGCAAACGAAAGTCATGCAAAACAATAATGTTGCAGCATTGGACATTGCTAATAAACTAGGTGTAATTAGTGATATTAATGGCGAGACACTAGTTTATTTTTCAATATTTCAGTTCGAATAATGTTATATCTATGACTCATTTACGACCATTTTTTTGTTGCATCCTGAGTTGACAAAATATTATTGGATAGATAATTATGAATTCATGCAATTTAACCTCTCTTTTTTATTTCTTACCTATCCAATGATATTTGCCAACTCATCTTGTATAAAAGTTAGTTGTAAATGAGTTGTAGATGTAGCATTACTCTTTCAGCTTATGTACTCAATAAAAACAATAAGGTCATTTCAAATAACAACTATATATATGTTTACACAATTTGTGTAAAATTATACCTTGAAAAGATCAACTACACGTATAAATTAACAAAGTTTTTAAAAATACTTAATACCAGGTGTACTTAGAATTGGAGTGTCGAGAGTATGTTTGGGGGTTCATATAGTCCCACCCTTACACAAATAAAATAAACAATTGTATAGTTATTATTCAAAATGACCTTATTGGTTGTATTGTATACATCAGTTCAAATACTGAAACATAAACTAGCCTCATAATTTGTTCATTAATATCATGTGAAAAATTATGCTATAACATGCTTAGATGGTGCGACATATATCAATCAGTTCATGAGATGAATGATTGTTGGATGTATGGTATGCTATGGTTTGATCTTGGCCTTTAGAATTTTCTATATTTTTGGCACGTAATTTTGGGGGGTGGCGCAATATACGATTGAATTACCTTCTATGTATTTATTTTGTCTATAGTTTCTTTCCTTAATTTTATTGTTATTTTGTATTAGGTTATAGTATGTAAAAAATGGAGGAAGCCTATGATGTAGATGTGTGATTCATAATGTTTTAGTTGATGATGTTCTAAAAAGTGAAAACCTGTAACCCTAGGCGACAATGGATAAAGTAACCTTAGCCAATATGGTTCTTTTGGTCTATAAGGTGGGGCAGCCATGTTGAGTGTTGGACCGCTTAGTTATAGCTCATGCTATGATTAGACAAGTCTTGATACTCCATGGTAGCCACCATGTGCAACCATAGAGATGTTTTGCGTAAGCTTAAAGGTTATTTTGATTATTGTTGTGTCAAAGCTTCTATCCTAGCGTTTGAGTTGTAGGCTTAGGCACATGTGTTTCTGGCACAATAGTTTTTAGCTGTGAGATGGCCTTGGGGTAGAATCCTGTTCTCTAGATACAAGAGGGTAGCCTGAGATTAGATGCATAAGAGAGGTATGAATGTGTGCTTGTTTAATGGTCAAAAATTGATTCCTAGATTAATCACTTTCATACCTTAAATTTATTTTGAATTTTGGGCTTAGTTGAGTGTATTTGGGTTTTAGGCGTCAGTTCTATGTTTGCTTGAATGTTTAGGTTGGTTTCCTACCCAAAACAATAGCCAAAAACAGGAATAAAAGCCCAAAAGTTGTAACTAAATTCTGCAAGGGTGAAACTGTAAATTCTAGAACTGTTTCAAATATTGCTTGGGCGTAACAAAGTGTTCTAGAACTGTAAGAGGGCTTAGAAGTTTCTAAAATATGTGGATATTAAAAAATTGTCACTTAGACTAGGAATCTTTAAGATTTTTGGAATCTTTTAAATTTAAAATGGGAATTTAGAATTTGGACAAACATCGATACAATAAAGAAAGAAGATTTTTGGAATGAGAAGACTCAAGATTCCTAAAGCTATTTACCTTGTAATACTTTAGGAAAAGGACAGGTGATAACTATTTGTTGTTTTATTTAATTGTTTTATAAATGAATATGTGATAACATGCCATATAGATTAAGAATGCCACACCATGCATTAAAACATGTTCATGCATACATTATATGATTAATGCAAATTTTAGATGTAATTTATACGTAAATGTTTTTTTTCCAAAAGTTGGTAAAATTTTATAAAATCACATAAAAATGTCTTTAATTGAAATCCCAAGTTTTTTAATATTTGAGTGGGAGAAAGTTCATGAAATAGACCTAAGGTCTCCATTGTTGGTCCATTTGGATGGCTATTCATAAACACTATCTTAGCCCATCTTAGGATCATGTTTCTTATAAGAAGGCTTATGGTAGTTGTCTTTCAAGATTGGATCTCTTTTGGATAAAACTTTTGAAGTTACCATTAGTGTGATTTCCTGATGAAATTTTCCTTTAATATAAACTTGGAATAATTGAAACAATAGTTATACACTCAACTTAATTTTTAAAAAATATTTCCTGAAGGAATGATTTCATTAATTAAAAACCAAATAACATGGTGATTATTATGATTATTAAAATATGCGATATTTTTGAAATAATAATAATTAGAAAGAGTTTTAATTTAATTAAATAAATTATTATGTTTCCTTGAAGGAGAGTAGTAATTATTTGATTAAAGCATCATAGTATTTTTTGTAGATTATTTTGGGTAACTGCATATGCATCTTGTATTTTCATGCATCATGTAGTCGTATTCTAAAAGGATTAATAATGGTCATTGATAGGGGTTAAATGTTTTATCTTTGTAGAAAAATGAATTTAATTGCTTCTATCCTAAATGATTTTATACTGCAACGAAAGAATTATGCTAAATGGCAACTTAAACTGGACATGGTGTTGGCAAATGATAAGATCAAATAGGTGTTGACCAAGCCTATTCCTGATCCTTCTACAAAGGAGTCCACTCAGGCATTTAGAGAGTATTATACCACTTGGAAGAATACTAATGATTCTACTAGTGTTATATACTTACCTCGACGAATAGTGTGTTCAAGCATAGCATAAGGGGATGAACAATGCTGCTAACATTATTGCCCACCTTTATAAGATTTTTGGTAAGCATAAATGCAATGTTAAAAGACATGCCTTGCAAAGATTCATGAGTCTCAAGCAAAAAACTGGTGGGCCAATTGGAGAATATATGATGAAAGTCATTGCATGCCTTAACCAAACAATGGTTTTGGATGTTGAGATTTATACAAAGTCTCAAATAGATATGGTGCTAAGCTCTCTATTTGACACCTTTAAGTAGTTCAAGTTAGACTATGAGCTGAATCAGAAGGACTATACTCTGACTGAACTCATGAATGATTTGCAAAGGGCCGTGGAAATATTGTTTGGGAATTCAGGTGAGGCCAACACAACCAAGTCTTCATATTATTTGTTGCCAAACTTTTAACATAGGCCAAAAGGAAGCACGACAAGAAAATGGAGGAAGGCAATAGCTTCTATGAAAAAGATAGCCAAAAAGAAGAATAAGTCAAAAGGTAAATATTTCCTCTATGGCATAAGTAGGCATTGGAAAAGAAATTGCCCAACTTATTTAGCTGTAAAAAGAAGGCCAATAAAGGTAATGTGAATTTTAATCAGTCATATTTTGTTGAAGTTTCTATTAACTCTTGGGTTATAGATCCTGTCACTATTAACAGGCCAACTGGGTAGCTAAATGATGGGGAGTTGAGCTTGAGGCTAGGTGACAGAGCATTGGTGTCCACTCACATAGTTGACAAAATATGTTTATATTTTGCTTGTTATAGATACATTATTTTGAATAACTGTTATTTTGTTCTAGAATTTAAACATAATTTAATTTCAGTTTGTTGTTTAATAAACTCTAGATATTATGTTTCTTGTAGCAAGTTAGTTGTCGTAAAAAAGAATAAGAAATTTATTTGTTTTGGAATAATGAATAACAATCTATATTTGATCAAAAATATGTTGCCTTCTATAAATAACATTGAGTTGAATAATAACAAAAGAGCTAAGTTGTCAAACACTAATGCGACATATCTCTGGCAACTTAGCTAGGCCATATAAATATTAAAAAGATTCAAAAGATGGTTAAGGATGGACCACTAAGTTCGTTAAAAACTGAACCTCTACTAACCTGTGAATCGTGCCTAGAATACTTCTCAGGTTAGTTTGAAAAGTACATAAAAGACAACAAAATAATGTCCAACTCACTACAATCTCCACACCATACCAGAATGGAGTTGTAGAGAGAAGAAAGAGAACTTTTTTTGACACGGTTAGGTCCATGATGAGTTATAATACCCTTCCTACTAGTTTTTGGGTATATGTGCTACAAATGGTAGCATACTTCTTTAACCTAGTCCCTTCTAAATATGTTCCAGAGATACCATTGGAATTATAGAGTGGTCATAAAGCTAGTTTACACCATATTCATATTTGGGGGTGTTTAGCACACGTGCTAAGGGACAATAACGTAAGTTGGGATCAAAGATAAAGCATGCTTGTTTGTCGGATACCTAAGAGGACTAGAGGGTATTACTTCTATAGTTTGTCTAATATGAAAGTGTTTATTAGTGCAACTATAGCTTTCCTCAAGGAAGACTACATAAGTAAGTTTAAACCTTAAAGCAAGGTTATCTTAGAATAGATGTGTGGAGAAATTAATAATGATTCGAACATTGATAATAATATTAGAGGTTCAACATCTACTTTTAGGACAAATGATACACAAGATCCAGTTAAGATATTAGTGAAAATGAATCTAATCCTGTTAAGTAGTAAATGATGTCAATGTTGACTCCTGGCATAAAGCTACGAAATTAGAGATAGAATCTATATATTCTAATTTTGTTTGGAAACTTGTAGATACCCCTGATGATGTTAGGCTCATTGGTTGCAAATGGGTCTACAAGAGAAAGAGAAGAGTCATGTGAAGGTAAAAACCTTCAAAGCAAGGTTAGTGGTTAAAGGTTATACCCAAAAAGAAGGGATTGATTATGACTAAACCTTCTCACTAGTAGCTATGCTCAAGTCGATTTGGATTCTCTTATCCATTGCCGCTCATTATGATTATGAGATATTGCAAATGGATGTCAAGACAACATTTCTCAATGGATATCTTGACTAATGCATTTATATAGTGCAACCAGAGGCTTTCAAAGAAGTAAGACAAAAACAAAAAGATTGTAAGCTTAAAAGATCAATTTACGGTCTTAAGTAGTCATTTAGGTCTTAGAAGATTAGATTTAATCAAATAATTAAAACCTATGGTTTTACTCCAAATGTACATAAACCATATGCCTACAAGAAAATACAAGATCAAAAGGTTATGTTTCTAATTCTTTATGTAGATGATATCTTACTTATTAGGAATAATATAGGGTTTCTTTCACCTACAAAAGTTTGGTTGGCTAAGTAATTCCAAATGAAAGATTTGTGAGAAGCTAGTTATGTTCTTCGCATCCCACTTATAAGGGATAAAAAGAAAAAAAAACTAGTATTATCTCAGGCTTCTTACATAGAAATTTTTTGACTAAGTTTGCAATACACAACAAAGAAAGTTTATTACCTTTCACGTATGGAGTTATGCTTTCTCAAGAATAGTCTCCTAAGACACCTCAGAAGGGAGAAGCGATGAGATAAATCCTATATGCTTCTATAGTTAGGAGTCTTATCATGTATGCAATATTATTTACTAGGCCAGATATCTGCTATATAGTAAGAGGCGTCTGTAGATACCAGTCAAATCCTGGTCAGGAGCATTGGATTGCTATAAAGCATATATTGAAATGTCTTTATAAGATGATAGGTGTCTATTTATGTATTACTTTTATATCAATTCGTCCATGTTTCTTTGCTATATTCCTTGATATTTTTATGTTTTTGTGTGGTTTTGATGTTTGTAGGAGTTTTGGAGCAACTTGTACAAAAATGGAGTAAAACCCTTCATTTTCACCTCTGCTAGTCAGTGATCTTCTCGGATTAAATTGTATTGATATACAATGAACCCGATGACATGTTATATACCGTTGGAAAGCTTTCGAAGTCTATTTTCTGGAGAAATTTACGGTTTATAAATCCATTCAGTGTACCAAAAGTTGTAATCAAAACAGTGTGAGATGTATAGAAATATAATTCCACAAGCACTATAGCATGTATAATACGGGGCACTGTAGCAAGTCACTGTAGCAGAGTATTTAAACACATTTTAGGGTTTTATTTTGATAACTTGAAGAGGGGAGAACGTGGTGGAGGCTGCAGCTCTGGAAGTCTTTCATCTCTTGGAGTTCTTGAAGGAGAAAGGAAGCTTGGAAAGAGGAAGAACTACAATCCACAGAGAATTACATCAAATTGGCTAAGTTTTTCCCTTCCCTTTCATTTTCTGGAATGTCTCCATGTTGTATTGTATTTCCCACGTTCTTAAACATGTGTAACTGAATCTGAATTGGTTGAGGGTGATTTCAAAGCCCCTGATATGGTTTTTGTAAGTTGATTGTGTAAGGAATTGTTTATCCAATTCTCTAATTGAAGTTGCTTGTATTCTCCCATATTTAATGCTTATGATTGCTTGCTGATTGTATTTGAGTGGCCAACTGAATATAATCTGGTTGTGATTTATTGCTAGACTAGAATTCTTGATCCGTAATTGTCTTGAATTTCTAATCATTAGTAGCAAAATTGTGATCAGAGATTACAATTGGAGAATATAACCTACGTTAAATAATCCGAGCTTGTGTGTTTATTGCTTAGATCAACCTATCTTTCTTATCATAATGCATCCATTGAATTAAACTCAGAGAGCTTGTTCTAGGTTGTTTAATGGATAGAGATTAAATAAAGAGCTTGTTTTATTTAACAACAAAGTAAGGAAGGATTGGGGTAATAGAGCTTGTTATTATCTACGGTTGATAACTTCAATGCTGTAATTAGATGATAATTCTACAATTAATTCGCAAATCCATATCTTGTGGTAGAGAAGGATCCCTTAACCAGCTTTCTCCCATTGATTTTTCATTCACATTTACTTTATGTTTTGTTATTCTTTACTTGCATTCTTATTTCATTTAGTAAAGCATTCAACAAAAATCCCCCCTGTTTAGTTTATTGTTTCTGGAAATAACAAATTCAATTAGAATCAATCCTCGTGGGAACGATATCTTACTTATCACTTTATTACTTGTGCGACTAGTATATTTGCTAGTTTCGAACGCATCAAGTTTTTGGCGCCGTTGCCGGGGATTGATTTTCTAATCGATTTGTTATTTTGTTTTCATTGTTGATTCATATTTTTCTTTGTTTTTCTTTTCTGATTGTTTGTGTTTAGACAACATGGCAGTAAACTTCTATCAATTTAGTAGCGGATTTGAGCCCAAGTACCATAGAGAGTAAATGAGGTAAGCACTCCGAACATTGAACAACAACTTTCTGAGCTAACCTCTCTTGTGGAAAACATGGCTGTAGGAGATATGCAAAAATCTTATGAATGTGGGATATATTCTATGATGGAGCATCCAATCGACATGTATCCAACTTTACAAGAAGAATATATGGAACAGCCAATGCCATGGGTGGATTTCCAGGACAAACAAGGCAATGGTATGATCCTTTCTCTAGCACTTACAATGCTGGATGGGAAGATCAACATACTTTCAGTGACTGGAATCATCAACCAATCACTCCAAATGTGATACCAAATCGGCCACAAAGTTTCACTCAACCTAGAGTGCAGCAACCATTTCAAATGCAACCACCACCAATGCCACATCCAGCACCGCAACCAGCTTCGCAAAACTCAGGTATGTCTCTCGAAGATATTGTTAATGCACTTGCCACTAACACAATGCAATTCCAGCAAGAAACTGGGGCAAGTATCCAAAACCTGGCAAATCAAATGGGACAATTGGCTACTAGCATGAGCAAATTCGAGGGCCAAGACTCAGAAAAATTATCTTCCCAAACCGTGATCAATCCAAGCGAGACCGCTAGTGCGATAACTTCGCAAAGTGGAGAGCAATTAGATGTCTTGGCAGGAAAATCACAAACTGATGAAGGAGATGACACCACATCCACCATGAACAAAACATTGACTTCTCAGGTAAATCCTATAACTCCAATTCCTTCATATGTTACTCCTCCACTTTATCCTAGTAGATTTGCAAAATCGATGAAGGAGGAACAAGAATAGAAAATCCTGGAGACTTTTCACAAATCGAGGTAAATATACCAAATCTGGATTCTATTGAGCAAGTACCTCATTATACAAAGCGTCTCGAGGAGTTATGCACCAGCAAGAGAAAGTTAAAAGGGAATGAGAAAGTAAGTGTGGGGGAAAATGTTTCAGCTGTACTACAAAGAAAAATTTCTCCGAAATGCAACAATCCAGGTACGATCACCATTCCATGCACAATTGGTAAAACCAAATTTGAAAGAGCTATGTTAGATTTAGAAGCATCTATTAATGTCATGCCATATTCTATTTATGCTTCTTCAAATCTTGGACCTTTTGCGAAAACTGGTATTACCATTCAACTTGCTGATCATTTTAATGCATATCCCAAAAGAGTTGTGGAAGATGTGCTTGTGCAGGTGAATCAATTGGTTTTTCCAGCAAACTTCTATGTCCATGAAGTAGAGGATAAGACATCTCCTAATTCAACTCCGATTCTTTTAGGGAGACCATTCTCGAAAACTGTTAGAACCAAGATTGACGTTCATGATGGCACTCTCATCATAGAGTTTGATGGCAAGGTGATATGTTTCAATATCTTTGAGGTAATGAGGTACTCTAGTGACTTATATTCTGTTTTTGTAGTTGACGTTGTTGATTCTTTGCCACAACGATATTTTGAGTTAACTCGCAAGAATGGATTGGATGTAACTATTAGTGAGCATATAGGGACAGAAAATTCCAATGAGTCAGGAATTTTGATTCAAGTGTCTAAAGAAATGGAGGAAGCTGTGACAAGCTTAGATGAGACCATAGCCGTAACCACAAATAGGTATGATGTTTCATGCATTCAATTTCCTTTATCTAATGTGAAACTTCTCTCTTCTGTGATGAAGGCCAATACCGTGGAGCTTAAGTCACTTCCAGATCATTTGAATCATGGATTCTTGGGCGAGAATGGTACTTTGCCAATTATAATAGAAATGGGCCTTGCACCAATACAAGAAGTGAAACTCGTCCAAGTACTTAGAGACCACAAAACGACTATTGGGTGGACAAGTGCTCACTTCCAAGGCCCAGCCATATGCGTGCACCATTTCTTGTTGGAAGAAGGATCCAAGCCCACTAGAGAAGCACAGCGGAGATTGGATTCTCCCATGATGGAACCAACGTCGGGCTGAGGACGTTAAACCAAGCGCTTATTGGGAGGCAACCCAATGTTTTTGCAAAACAAAATAAAAAAAGAAAAGAAAAATAAAATAAAATAAGGTAATAATGATCGATTTTTGTGTCTCGAGGAGATTCCTTTTGTAGGCCATCTAATTGATCAGGTTTTATCTCTCTTTGGCATCTGTCTTATTCGTTTATATATATATATATATATATATATATATATATATATTTACTTGTTTTTTACTTTTGTTTGCTATTATGTTGTTATCTCTTTTATATGTCTTTAGTTTCGTTTCTGCTCTTTTCTTTTCCTTCCTTTTGTTTAATTTGATTATTCCGTACTTCGAATTCATTTGTGCAGCAACTTGAGGAAACATCCAAACGGGAGCTGAAGTCATTGCTCGAAGGTTTGAAACGTGCATATCTTGGAGAAAAACAAAATCAATCGTATTATCGGTAATAGCTCTCCTTTTCTCCTCTTCAATGGATGCCGATATCTTTCTGTCGAACCTTCGTAAATATTTCCCTTCACTTCCTCAAAATGTGTGTTTAAAATTTATAAAGTACGAATGACTAGACTTTGGGCATTGATGCTCCTAAATGTGCCTGCGAATATCCGATGGCTTATCGAAGCCAAGGTGAGATTGTCCGGTGAGCCGGACATTAATCTCGCAAAATACATGCCTGGTCTAGGGAAGAGCTACTACGCCAAGAGGCGAAGAGCGAAAAGGTTACAAGTATGTTATAAATGTGCTAGATGGAATTGTAACCAGACTTGTCGTTCATTAGGTTTTGCATCCAGGAATAGAGAAGATAAACTTTCATTTATTAAGAATGGTTTGAGTAATGGGTCGCTGGATAATGTTTTGTTAACTCTCGAGTCACATTCTTGTGGACTTGTTCAGCGTGAATTGCTTAATCTATGGACACAATTTCGTGATGAATTGCAGTGTTATAGTCTAGGGAATCTGACTAAAAACACCCTGTTTGCCAGTTTATAAGAAAACTGGATGGGAAGCAAATCCCCGACTCATAGAAGGCGTTTCAGCCGTTACTGGACTTAAAACCAGAGGAAGATGTGAGCCACAATCACAACTACTTGTATATTTGAATGTGTGTTGTTGTTGTAGAATTTTTTTTCTTTTTTCGTTTGATTTGATTATCAATGTTGTTTTTGTGTTGTTGTTGTTTGTTGATTTTGTTTGTTTTAATTTCAAGTTTTCTTTTTGACAAACCATATGACTACCCTATGGCATAAGTTCACGTGGGAGACAAGTGTGTAGGTTTTGTCAAACTTCGCCGAAAGCATATCTTATTTTTTCAAATCTTGGGGCGATAAATCTGCATCGAGCAACTCCCACCGAAATTATGTCCCCATGTGTCAAATTTGAGAGTTTTACGTGTGTATATATCCATGCTGCATATTTTGAAATGTCATTTTATAACCTGTCTTGCACTTGAATCGCATAATACATAACGTACATCATTGTCTTACACAAGTTTAGAGCACTTTTAGAAATGGAGAAAACACCAATTCGGCGATTCCAAATATATGCGTATTTTGTGGATCGCAATTTGGTAAAGATGGAGAGTTTACAACAGCAGCTCTTGATCTTGGTAGGACATTAGCTGCGAGGGGTATTAATTTGATTTATGGAGGGGGTAGTCTTGGGTTAATGGGTGTGTGTCAACAGCTGCATCCCTAGGAGGGAGCAAAGTTCTCGGCATTATCCCTAAACCATTAGCTGTACGAGATATCGTAGGCAACACCATAGGGGAGGAGTTATAGGTCTCTAGCATGCATGAGCGTATTGCACATATGGTTGTTTAAGTCCGATGCATTTATAGCTTTGCCTGGTGGTTATGGTACATTAGAGGAGATATTTCACATCACCTCTTGGGCACAGCTAAACATCCATCGGAAACCCATTGGTTTGTTAAATGTTAATAATTTTTTTGATGGTTTGTTGTCCTTTCTTGATCAAGCTGTAGAAAAAAATTTCATCTCACCGTCAGCAAGGCAAATGCTGTTTACAGCTTCAACTGTAGGAGAGTTAATTGACAACTACAAGAATTAGTCTATTCAACCTGATCCAACAAATGGCTCGATAAATTGGTTTGGAGAAGGCAACAAAAGGCGTCAAGGATGTAACCCTCCATCTGTAATCTCTATTTGCTGGTTTGCTGCGTTGTTGTTTGCTTTCTTTTTATTGTGTTTATTTGAGATTTTTCATGTTATTTCTTTTGAGATTTTTCCGGTTATTTCTTTCGCCCCAAGTAATATTTTCTAATCTAGCCTTTTAGAGTGGTGGCTTAAAAAGTTCAAGTCCTCTTGAAATGCATTCTGGATCTCTTCAATCCAGAATGACTGAATAAGGAGACTAACTTATAACCTTTTTAGACCCATTCTAACTAACTTGTTTTGTTTACTGACTATTGGACTTTTTTATTTTATGAGCAAGTTTAGTTTTATGTAATTTAGAGTTGTTATGTGTTTTTATCTTTATCAGTTGCGATTCAAAAAAAACAATTGTGGAAAAACCTGAGAATGGCAGAATATGGGGTTTTCTTAACTCTTGAAACGCATTCTCTCTCAATAAATATGTAGTTTGTTTATTTCATGTTGTTTGAAGTGTCTTGTTTCTTGTTTTGTTCTTTCATAATAAAGGTATATAGGCTGGAAACCTTAAGTTTGCGGGCTACTGGTCCTAAGGATTGTTGAAATATACAATCTTGACTCAGGTGTAACAATGCCACGTACCTCGTCTCTTGCATTTTATGGGCCAATGATAAGGCAATGATTGAATTAAGAATAACTCTTGGAAAATGATAAATGATGCATGGATCTATGTGCTTGAAATGTTTATTGGTTTTCGCTTTGCTTTTGATTCCTTGCGCAACATTGAGCACTGAGCTATTATCACTGAGTTATTTGTTCACTAGAGAAAGTTTATGTAATTTAAGTGTTTCTCCAGATTTCAATGAATACTAGAACTTGTTTGATGTTCACTCGAGGCGAAATCCTAGAATGTGCAACATTAGGGAAATGATTTAGGCCATCTTTGGACCGTTTGAGCCTTAAGAGCCAACCTTGACTAAAATTGATCCCTAGTTATCCCTTTGAGCCTCTGTAAACCTTTTTCTTTGTTAACTCACTAAAAGATTTCCTAACCTTAATTGAATTTGTTCCAAACAGTTTATCCCTTACCTATGAGCATGTAAATCATTCGCAATTACATTTTGAGCTCTGTTCTGGTTTTGGGAAGTTAGAGGAGGTTGGATTGTGCCATGAGCAATGCAAGTGAGTTTTATTATGTTTGTAATAAAAAAAAGAGAAAAAAAATCTGTACTTATCTTCCACGTACTTAAACATTGAGGACAATGTATTGTTTAAGTGTGGTGGAGTGCAATTACAGTTAAAAAAAAAAGAAAAGAAAAAGAGTTCTATACCCTTGGGTGTTCTTAAAAAGAATGAAACAACATAGTGTGGGGGTGTAGTTTCTTTTGTTTTCTACAAAAAAAAAGAAGAAGAAGAGAAGAGAAAAAAAAAATGAAGAAGATTGAGTGTTCTAAATAAGTTTGGGGGAGTAACCTGGTGAATTAAAATAAAGTTGTGTTATAGGGGTGAGCTCTACATAATCTTGAAGGATTTATGTGTTTGTGGGTGATTTGAGCCAAATTATTATCCTTGATCATACCTTCACCCAAGCCAAACGTTACAAGCTTAATAAAGTCCTACTTGATCCTTGGTGTTGTACATGTCTACATTAGTGGAGAGTGACTTGAAAAGCAGGCCTATGGAGTTCATTTATACACATATCTTCAATATTAAATATGATTCATTTTTATGCATAAACTCATCCGGGTTACAAGTGATTAGGTGAGAATGGCTCTACACACACACACTTGAGGAATTGAAATGAAGCGAAACTAATCTTTGAGATAAAATTATTGATCAAGTGCATTATTTGAAGTTTTCCTTGGGTTATAATTAAGTACAATCTTTGAGGCCTATTTGCAAGATGAAGAATTTGTGTGTTTTAATTTTTTGTTGATTCTGTTTCGGTTTAGTTTTATTTCATATTGTCGTAGTTGCTCGAGGACTAGCAAAGTCTAAGTGTGGGGGAATTTGATAAGTGTCTATTTATATATCATTTTCATATCAATTCGTCCATGTTTCTTTGCTATATTCCTTGGTATTTTTATGTTTTTGGTGGTTTTTTATGTTTG
>SNVD02004366.1:0-19998 GCA_013180625.2 Boswellia sacra | reverse complement strand
TCCCTTGAGATATGCATTAGAACGATCAGCAAGTTGAATACAATACCAGTTTTCGCAAGGGGTCTGAGATTCAAAGAAGCATAAATAGAATATGGCATGACATTAATAGATGCTCCTAAATCTAACATAGCTCTTTCAAACTTGGTATTACCAATGGTGCATGGAATGGTGAACGTACCTGGATCTTTGCATTTCGGAGGAATTTTTATTTGCAATACAGCTGAAACATTTTCCCCCACACTTACCTTCTCATTTCCTTTCAACTTCCTCCTGTTGGTGCATAACTCTTTGAGAAATTTTGCATAACGAGGCACTTGCTTGATAGCATCCAGAAGTTGTATGTTTACCTCGATCTTGCGAAAAGTTTCCAGGATTTCTTGTTCTTGTTCCTCCTTCTTTGATTTTGCAAATCTGCTGGGAAAAGGTGGAGGGGTAACATATGAATTAATGGAAGTTTTAGGATTTACCTTAGAAGTGGATGTTTTGTTCATGGTAGAAGTGGTATCATCCCCTTCATCAATTTGTGATTTCTTTGGTTGAATATCTAATTGTTTCCAATTTAAAGAAGTTAAATGCACTAGCATTCTCTCTGGATTGATCACTGGCTGAGGAAGATGGTAATTTTCCTGAGTGAGCTTGAACTACTAAAATTTGCTCAGTTAGTGGCCAAGTCCTATTTGACTTTCCAGGTTTTGCGATTACGGGCCCTAGTTTCCTGCTGAAATTGCATTGTGTTAGTGGCAAGTGCTTTAAACAATATCCTCGAGAAGATGTCACCTGAATTTTGTGGAGCTGGTTGCGGTGCTTGGGTGTGGGTTGGTGGTGGTTGTGCGTGAAATGGTTGCTGCACCCTTGGTTGATTGAAACCTGGTGGTCGATTTGGTATGGCCTTTGGGACAATTGGTTGATGATTCCCATATCTTAAATTAGGGTGATCTCTCCATCCAGCATTGTAAGTATTGGAGAAAGGGTCATACCTTTGCCTTGGTTGTCCTGGAAATCCACCCATGGCATTGGCTTGTTCTGTATCTCCTTCTTGCAAAGTTGGAAACATGTCGGTTGGATGGTCCATGGCAGAACATACTCCACATGCATAAGATTGCTGCATATGTCCTACAGCCTTTTTTTTACAAGAGAGGTAAGTTCACAAAGTTGTTGTTCAATGTTTGAAGTACTTACCTCATTTACTCTTTTTGGTAGTTGTGGCTCAAATTGACTGCTGAATTGTTGGGAGTTCGCTGCCATGTCACTAATCAAACGTCTTGCCACGTTTGGTGTTTTATTAACTAGTGCTCCACCACTAGCAGCATCAATGATACTCCTTTCCATTGGTAGGAGACCCTCAGAGAAATATTGAATTAGGAGTCCATCACTAATTTGGTGGTTTGGACAGCTAGCACATAACCTTTTAAATCTTCCCAATATTCATGAAGTGATTCTCCATTGTGTTGTCGAATGCCACTAATATCTTTTCTAATATTTGTAACTTTCGAGGCTGGAAAGTATTTCTCCAAAAAGAGTTTACTCATCTCATTCCAAGTGGTAATGGTACCTGGTGGTAGATAGATAGCCAATCTTTTGCCGAATCTGCTAATGAGAATGGGAAAGCTCTCAATTTAAATTGCTCTTTAGAAACACCGTTGGCTTCATACTTGAGCATACCACATGAAATTCTTTGAGGTGTTTGTTCGGATCCTCTCCTGCAAAACCATGAAATGTAGGCAAGAGATGAATCAGTCCAGATTTAAGTTCAAAATCTATCTCACAATTGGTGCTTATGCATAGCGGTTGTTGATCAATAATTGGAGCGGCTAACTCCTTAAGAGTCTGATCGTTTTCCATCGTCAATGCTTTCGATTCATATTTGATTGAACTGCAAGAAGATGGGAGGGAAGTATGTCATGCAAGGTCAAATTCTGGAGGTGGAGTTGAAATTGACCAATTTAGCCTTAAAGTCGAGGATTGGAGAAACTCCTTAATTTTCTTAAGTCGTTGATCCGCTTCTCCCTCGGACATAAAAGCCTAAACACAAACAATCAGGAAATAACAATCAAGAATCAGTAGTAAAAACAGAATAACAAATTGATTAGAAAATCAATCCCCGGCAACGGCGCCAAAAACTTGATGCGTTCGAAACTAGCAAGTATACTAGTCGCACAAGTAATAAAGTGATAAGTAGATATCGTTCCCACGAGGATTGAATCTAATTGAATTTGTTATTTCCAGCAACAATTAACTAAATGGGGGGGTTTTGTTGATGGATTAATTAAATGAAATATGAATGTAAATGCACAATAACACAACACAAAGTAAATGGAGTGAAAAATCAATGAGAGACACTCGGTTAAGAGTTCATTCTCTGCCACAAGATATGAATTTGTGAATTAACATAGAGTTGTAATCCAATTACAGCATTGAAGTTATCAACCGTAGATAACAACAAGCTCTGTTATCCCAATCTTTCCTTACTTTGTTGTTAAATAAAACAAGCTCTTTATTTAATCTCTATCCATTAAACAACCTAGAACAAGCTCTCTGAGTTTAATTCAGTGGAAGCATTACGATGAGAAAGATAGGTTGATCTAAGCAATAATCACACAAGTTCAGATTATTTAACCTAGGTTGTATTTTCCAATCGCAATCTCTGATCACAATTTTGCTACTAATGATTGGAAATTCATGACAATTACGGATCAAGATTTCTAATCTAGCAATAGACAACAACAGATTATATTCAGTTGGCCATTCCAAATACAATCAGTAAGCAATCATAAGCATTAGATATGGGAAAATACAAGCAACTTCAATTAGAGAATTGGATAACAATTTCTTACACAATCAACTCACAAAATCCATATCAAGGGCTTTGAAATCACCCTCAACCAATTCAGATTTAGTTACACATATTCAATCAGAATAACAAATACAATACAGAGAAATTCCAGAATTGAAAAGGAAAGAAAGAACTTAGCAAATTCTTTGAAAATCTTCTTTGTAGATGAATCTTCTTGGAATTGTAGTTCCTCCTCTTTCAAAATCTTCTTTCTCCTTCAAGAACTCCAAGGGATGAGAGAAATCCAGAAATGCAGCCTCCTCCCACGTTTTCCCCTCTTCAAGTTATGAAAATAAAACCCTAAAATGTGTTTAAATACTCTGCTACAGTAACCTGCTACAGTGCCCCGTATTATACATGCTACAGTGATTTGTGGAATTACATTTCTATACTTCTCACACTGTTTTGATTACAACTTTTGGTACACTGAATGGATTTATAAACCGTAAATTTCTCCAGAAAATAGACTTCGAGAGCTTTCCAACGGTATATAATATGTCATCGGGTTCATTGTATATCAATACAATTAAATCCGAGAAGATGGTTGACTAGCAGAGGTGAAAATGAAGGGTTTTACTCCATTTTTGTGCAAGTTGCTCCAAAACTCCTACAAACATCAAAACCACACAAACATAAAAATACCAAGGAATATAGCAAAGAAACATGGACGAATTGATATGAAAATGATATATAAATAGACACTTATCAGTTATCCTGCTGTGCCATGCCCATCTCCATGCGCGCGCCACATTACGCTTGTTACCTGTGCGTGCGTATTGTTTTGTTACGCTACACATCCTCCTGTGTTAGCTTTCACATTGTCTTGAGTTTATCCTCACGCATCAATGCCTCTATCATGCCACGCAATGTCTCTGCACCTTGCTTAAGTGCTCACTTGTGTAGTTCTCGTTGGCATGCTCCACTACTGCCCCGTCCAAGCCTTGGCATAGCGCAAGGTATGCTATGCTAGCCATGTGCGAATATTAAGGGTGTAACAAACCACCCCCACTAGAAGAGCCCAACATCCTCGTCAGAAGGATGTTGTTGTTGCCTTCCGTACATTTCCTCATCATGTGATGTTCCTCTCCCAAATATTAATCCCACATGCTATTGCCTTGGAATTAGATACTCCCTTTCTCTAATTCTCCTAGGTCCAATCATCAAGGATCTCACCCGCATCCTTGTCCTACTATCTCGCGAAAATAGGAGGAGCTCCTTCACTTGTTTGGTGCCCACCAAATCAACCATGTCTCTAAAGGCACTAGGAACTCACACACGATTAACCTCAGTTTGTAGCTTTACCCAAACTACAATAATTTTGACAATTACCCCCAGCTGTCCAATTTAGAATTAGGCCTTGACGCAATGTGCTAGCTACTTTCCCTACTGCTACACTATAATGGGCTACATCAAGTCACTCGAACCCAATTCTCTCATGTGACTCTAGCCACACGATGTTGTTGCAGATTTATCCCTACGTAGCACAATCATCCCTAATCAATTTGCCCTCAAATTGATGATGATCTGTAGTCTCTGCTCAACTACATTCTCCTATGGTGTTGAAAAAGCGCCACTAAAATCCGCTCATGAACTGCACCAACGGTTCTCCATCTTCTGGATTTAAAAGATACGCCACCACATAGAAGCTTTGTTGCCTCAGTCCGTCGGGCAGGTATGTAGTACCACATGCAACTCCATGTTTCTCGAATCAATCTATCCCACAAGAATGATTCTTTGCCAACCTTTGCTACGCATGAATGAATTTCCCTAAAATGACTGCATTAGTTTCTCATCAATCCCCAAAGGCTGTTGAAGACCCGCGCCTTCATTTCCTTAGTGCATTCACCTATGAAAGCACCATTTTGTCACTACAATGCATCCCCATGATACCAGCACGCTAAATGAACTCTCTGCGCTGAATATAAGCCTCATTCAACAACTCATTTCACTATCCGCTGCTTTCTAGCCCGAATATACACCGCTAGCAAGGAACTGATGTCAGGGGGTCATTGCACCATCAGCCCTCCACTGTAGTGATTACCCGTATAAATAAACTATTAAGGGTTTTTAGAAGTCCAGGATGCACCCCATTTGCATTCTTGATAGTCGACACCTCGAGCCACTCCGCTGGACCCATATGCGCCATCAAAAAGGACTCTACTCCTATGTCAAAACCCATTTCCAATTGCTTAGCAAACTGGAATGGCCTTACTTCATGTCTACCTCTAGTCAACAACTGAGCATTCACTTCTACCAAATTCCCCGAATCTGGTATAGATACCGTGCGCAAATAAGGAATCAAACCCATGTTGTTTTGAAGAAAAAACTCTGTCCCCCATCTCAGCTCAAAATCGCTTAATGGAACCATTGTCAAGTTCACCGATCCCTCCCACGAGCTAATCCGTATAGTCCTGGATAGCGTTCCACAAACTGGCATTGTAGAGTTCGTTGTTTTGACCTCTTATGAGGAGCTCTTTGGACATAACTCCAACCTCTCCACTTCCCTTGAAGAAAGGAAGTTGTGTGTAGCCCCCGTATCCAACATAGCATGCACAGAATGCCCATCGATAAATACCCATATGCATAAGAGCCCCATCGTATCACACATCCCATAAATGTTGTTCAACATTAAAGGACTCATACGCATAGGAATTACCTCACTTTTAGCCTTTCGTGGCTAGCTTTCTGCCAACAAAGCATTTAGCTCACTCCATTTTTGACAGTCCTTTGGCCTATGAGGCCTGTCACAGATGAAGCACCCTATAAGCTTGCTTTTCCCCTGTTGCAAATCCCTTTATTTGGCCTTGCTGGACTCAGCTTCCATGTTCTCTCCCTTGGAAACTCCAGCCTTCTTCCTTCCCTCGGGCTTCTTCCTCTCATGCATGGAAAATGCCCCAAGATTGAAGCCAACCAAACCATTTGCAGCAGTAATTACAGTTGGTAAGTCCCTTACCCCTTGCCTACGCAACTCTGCTTGTGCCCAAGGCTGCAATCCTGATATAAAGTTGAAAAGCTTATCTTCATCCGACATGTTCTTGATGTCCAACATCAAGGAGCTGAATTCCTTCACATACTCATGCACAAAACCCGTATGCTTGAGCTTCTTTAGGCTTTCCCTTGCAAGCCACCTTGCATTGCAAGGTAGGAATTGACCCTTCAATTCTCGCTTAAGTAATTCCCATGTCTCAATGGCTGGTCTCACTACATCGACGTTCTCTTGGATACGAGTGTGCCACCAAAGCTTCGTATCACCCACCAAGTACATGTTAGTGATGGTCACTTTCTCGGTCTCGGGCACTCTAGTAGCTTTGAAATACTACTCCACATCCCAGAAAAAATTCTCTAGCTCTTTGGTGTCCCTTGCTCCACTAAATGGTTTCAGCTCCAGCACCTTGATTCCTGAGTGGACAGCCCCGACTGCCCCAGGTGCATTGCTCATTGCTTGCTTGATCACTTTAAGCTCATCCTTCACCTCAATGAGGTTTTGCTTAAACCTATCAGTTAAAGCAATGATGTCCTCCGAAATAGCATCAAATTTCTTGTTCACCTCACGTATGAACTCCTCCAATGTTTCTCACAAAGTTGCAATCTTAGCCCCATGCATCTTCGATTGCTCCACCAAGCTCCACACATGTTGAGCTTATGGTATGCCAACCAACGCCTCTAATCGTGCCAATCTATCCTTAAGCGTCTAACCTGACATTATGCTTGAAAAATCACCCAAATGTGTGAGTACATATTTGAATCATGCTTGATCCTTCAAACGTGCCTTTGTTAACCTTGGCCTCTTTACCACAACTTAGTTGACTCCACCAGCCGAGTTGCCTTTGCCACAACCGGGCTCTAATATCACTTTGGCCCTCTTTGCCAACCTGGCTCTGATACCACTTGTCACAGGACTTTTTTGTTGATATGTGGATTGTCCTACGATACTGCTAAGCACCTACTTAGCCAGCTACTCGATAAACCACACTTTTGGCTACTCGAGGTTAACACATAAAATTTGCACGCAGCGCACACATAAATTTTTTGACACAAGGCACAATGAATTTACGAAAGCACCGACTTCCAACTTTTCTTTATTCCCTCAAAGAAAAGATTACAAATGTTGCCCCAAGGTATTGAGTAAGAAACACACTCTAGCCTGCTCACACAAGCTACAAGCACAATTACTTCCCCAAGCAATTCTCTCAATGCATGTACTCTCTTGTTGTGTCTAGTTTGTGTCCTTTCCAACCCCACCCTTGGTGCAATTTATAGGCAAAAACCAACCAACACCTTGGTTGATAGGTCCTAAATCCATGTGCTGCATGCCACGTGGTCTATGTAGTTGACAACCCTAACTACTAGGCGAGGTGGCACGCTTCTACGCTGCCACACTCATCCTCCACTACCCATGAGTGGGGATCATGGCCTGGAATATGGGAGTAACTTCCTCAAGCCACTACCCATTTCCTGCTCCTACATTTTAGGGACATGGTTGAGTCCACTCAACCACCAAGTTAGTGGGGAAGTGTAGCCCACCATTTGTGCTACCACTTCCTACACTCTAGGAAATGCCTTCTCCCCACTTTGCCCACTACCTCCTTAATTTTAGGAGCCACTATCCCCCTAGATATGTGCCAGGATTTATGCCCACTAACACCACCAGGTTGCACCATGAACCGCTCCATGTTGCTCGATGCCATGCGCCATGTTGTTGCATTGTTGCGCGCTACTTGTGTGTGTGCCTATTGCCTCGCAAGTGTTCTAGCCTGCATGCATGCATGTGCTAGTGTTGTTGTGCTACGTTGCCCTAACGTGCGCGTTGCATCACTGTGTCGTGCCCAACTCTCGTGTGCGCTCCACACATCACGGCCGCAACCCATGTGTGCGTGTTATCCTGCTGTGCCACGCCCATCCATGCGCGTCACATTACGCCCGCTATCCGTGCATGCGTATTGTTTTGTTATGCTACACATTCCCTTGTGTTAGTGTTCACATTGCCTTGCACTTATCCTCGTGTATCAATGCCTCTATCATGCCACGCAACGTCTCCCCACCTTGCTTAAGCGCTCACCCGTGCGCTTCTCGTTGGCATGCACCACTGTTACCCCATCCAAGCCTTGGCATACCGCAAGGTATGCTATGCCAACTGTGTACAAATATTAAGGGTGTAACAATTGCTTATGTGTAGTTTTAATCATTTGAGTTCCTGGTTAACTCCATTAGCGATCACCACTTTGAAGTTTTGTTATTGTTTATACGTATTTTTGGTTTTTATATCCATGAATTTTCATTTGCCTGAATTCTTGAAGTAACATTCCTCAACTGATTTTTTCTTTGTTGCAATAGATCCTATTTTCCTTCCGCGAGAGTCTCTATCTGATTCCTGAGAAAAATCAGCTGTTGAACAGTTAACTATAAACTCGCTATCACATTTTTTCTTGAATTGTACAACTTGGCTAGCTAGCTAGTACTAGTACTCTCTCTGCCTTACCTCTTTAGTTATAAACTCACTATCACATTCATCTACTTTATCATTACATTGGCTGTTGTTTAATTTCTCTAAATCTCCCTCTCTTTCATAAACATAATCTTATTCTTCTCCCTCATTTTGCTCTTCTTGTCCTTTGTTGTTTCTCTTGGATCTTTTAATTTGTCTCAGTTTTGTAGAGGGAGGAAAAGAGAGAGTGGTAGAAACCATCCATTAATGCAACAGATAGAAGAAATTCACATTGGCTGTTGCATACAATACTAGAAATTTAGAGTCAATGATAATAATAGTTTAACGGTTACAATTAGATATTAAAGAGGTAAACTATTTTATAATGATTATATATTAATTACATATTAAACTGCTTTATAATGATTAATATGATCAAACTGCAGTCTAGGAAAGAGTATTTATTTGGCAGGACTGGTGTAAGCATGAAATTTTATTTGTGGTTTTAAGCCCAATGACGATGACTAAGAATACCATTCAAAGTGAAATTTTAATTCAAAAAGTCACTCAAAAATTCACAAAAAATCTAATTTGAGGGTGAAAATGGAAAATTTTAGAATTAAGGTAAATTTAAAAAAATCTAGGTTTTCTAAAAAATTAAAAAAGGGGTGAAAATGAGAGAAGGTCCGAGTCAGGGGTGGAAGTGGGAAAATCACAAGCTAAAACAGAAAAAAATATAGCAGCGCGTGCAGGCGACGCATGTGCACATAGTACTACACACGTGGTCATGCATTACACTTGCGGGTGCACGCACCCCCGCGTAGGCCTACACACGCAGCATTTTCGATTTTTTTTTATAAACACCCTTTTTTCCAATTTTTGGCAGATTTCTCTATCTGATTTTTTTTAAATTTTTCTGGGCATTTTGAGAGCATATTTCTACATATTCTTAGCACATCCTCATCTAATTTCTTCTAATAATTTCCATAAAAATACCACAAAAAATTATTAAACATAAAAAACACACTTGATTTGGAGAGATCTTGTGAGGTTTAGGAGACTTTTTGAAGAGAAAGACCACTTTGGAGAAAGGTACACTGAGGATAATATTCATATTGCTATATCTTTGTTTATTTTGTGATATTTACCTTGATCGCTATTTATTTTACTTATTTTGTATTTTATTCGAATTTTATTTTATTTTTTGTTATTTTCAGATTTTATTTTATTTTAGTTATAAATGCTCCTTTTTCTTTACAACTTATGATCAATACTATTAAAAATGATGCAAAAGTGTTTAATTAAAATATTATGATTTCTAATGTTTTATTTATTTTTATTTATTTTTTCTTGCTGCCTCACTATATGTATTATTATGCCTTTTTTTATTTTGTTATTTGAATATTATATGAGTTAAATATTAATGCTTTCTTTCATTTTATTTTATTTATTTCGAATCTTCCTTTAATTAAAAATAGTATTAGTATTTGTGTATAAATATGAGTATTTTATGATTTGGATTTTTTTTGCAATTATTCTATTTTACTTGTTTCCATTTCTTACTATTTTCTTCCTTCTTTTTACTAATGGGCTGTTCTGACTTTTATTTTATGATTAGAAAATTTATTTACATATTTTGATCAACTGGGTGTTAAATGATTTAGTTTATGATTTTTCTAATGATTGCTTCAATCTTATTGTTAATATTAGTTTGTTATTTGGATTTATACATGAATTAGTACATTGCCATGATAACTTTTATTAAATTTTCTGTTTTATTTATATTGCTTAGTTTCATCAAATGAATTAATCTTAATATGTTTGAATCTTGATTCGGAATGGATTAATGGGTTGCTCTAATTTGTTTATGTGTATGTTTGTCTTCTTTATTTAGTGATAGAAAAATGATGCTAGCTATAGTGCAACTTCATAACTTCTTATTTAATGATTTTAGTGCCTCATTTTATAATTTTGAATATTAATTAGTGGGCTGCCATGTTGAGTTTTTGCCATGATTAGTGTATTAATTTTGTTAATTTGCTTTGTTTAGTGATTGTAATTAAATAGAAGCATGCTTGAATGACTTAATTAAAATGCTGCCATGTTAGATTTAATTTTCATTATGTCCATTTTTATTTAATTTTTGCATAAATAAGTTTGATATGATGGAACATGGATTAGAATGTGATTTGGATGACTAGGTTAGGTTTTGATGAAATTGGATGAATATGAGAGTTAAGGAGGAATGGGCGGACTTATTTTGATGGTGAGGGACTCATTTCTCATATTTGAAGCTCGTTTGAATTTTGACAATATGCTTAAATAATTTGATCTAATCTTGTTGAATTTGGTTAAATGTCAAGTTGGTGAGTAATGCGTGGACTCAAATTGATAGTGAGAGACCTATTTCTCAAAATTACAACTCCGTTTCGATTCTTGATGGTAAGATGATTGATTGGAAGTGAAGTCTTTGTTGAATGAAGTACATTAGAATGGATAGATCCATGATGAACACTTAAATATATATGCTTAATAAGAGCTTAATTCATCATATTGCATTAATAGTGTTATTAAATTCCTCAACTTGAGCATATTTATAGTCTTTGCATCTTTTGAATTAACTTTCTCTTAATTTTGATTTTGTTGTAGGTTCGGTAAAATGGGCATAACTTTCTATTTATAGATCAGAATGGTGCAAATCTTGATGCTTTGGAAAGCTGATTAAATTATACAAGAATGTATTTCACAAGCATCATCATCAGGCTCTTAGTGGACAAAAAAGGGGCTTGAAGTGAACCCATCTGTAGTTTCGGTCCAGCCTAACCATGCCTCAGTATTTTGACCATATCTCTTGATATACGTATCAAATCACATTAATCAAGATGTTCTAGAAAGCTGAGAGAAATATCTACAACTTTCATGAAGGCATGTGATCAAAATTCTAAATAATTTGATGCTGAAATCGCTGGTCAAAGTCGGTGCACCTAATGATCCCAATTGTCAACAAAATATTTGACAATTGTTCTCTTGTAATTTGACAAGTTTGCCTCTGAATGTATCTATAAATTGAGGTGTCTTGTGACCCATTAGGGCATCTTGGGCTTGGCTGGGATCTCTTGTTATTGTATTTTTCTTTCTAGTGTTTTAATGTTATTAATGAATTTTCTTTTTCTTGCAATTTGTTTTCTTTCTTTTATAATGTTTAATGCTAAATTCTCTTTTGCTAAGGTGAAAGGGTGAAACCCTTTATATGAGAATAAGGATTTTCTAACCCTTGATATGTACTTAATAATAATAATCTTTTGTTATTTATTTTATATGTTTTATATTTATTTCTTTAATCAATCTTGGCACCACTCATAAAGTGGAGGTCTTGATTTATTGTCGACAATCCTTGGCACATCAAATGCTTGGATCCTTTCTAGATGTCTTATGGTTCTTCCTTACCGACACAAGTCTATTTAGGAACCTTGATTTGTTGTAGACATATGGAGATTGGCACATTGGATGCTTGAACTCATTTACAATAAAGTGGTATAAATATTGGTAACGAAACAAATATGAATTCATATAACTAAAATGGGCTATTTATCCTTATTTGATATATCAAGGGCGAATCCCCTAACCTTAACTTTCATTATTATTTTGTTAATTCCTCTTACTTTTGTAATTTAATTATTCTTATTTATTGCTTATAATTGTTCTTTCATTTGCTATGGTAGGTTTTACCTCCTATTTCCATGGATGGTTTTACCACCTTTTGTTAATATCATCTTAATTATTCATATCATATTTGCTTACCTTATAGTTTGTAGCTCTAAAATTCCCTTCCTCATGGATCGACCCCGGTCTTACCGGGTTTATTACTTCGACACTCCTATACTTGGGAGATAATCCTATTTTTTGATGTGTCAACCCACATTGATGGTGGGGAGTCCAAACTTGGAGTTTTGATCATTAAAATGATAAATTGGAAGTGCTTTATAGAGATGGTGTTAAATTGATGATGAGTAGACTCATAAATGGTGGTGAGGAACTCATTTATGAAGTTTGGTTTTTTTATTATGATTTTGAAAGTGTTGATGACGAGTAGGCTAACAATTGGTGATGAGAAACCCATTTTGAAGTTGGAAGGTTAAATTGAAGTTTTGGGAGTATGAAAATGAATGTGAATAGACTCAGAATTGTTGGTGAGGAATTCACATTTGAGAGTTTGTTAAGATCATGGAGATTTAGGAAGTATGGGCCATGGATAGACTCTCATAATTGATGATGTTATTCAGAGTGCTGATTGATGTTTTATGGTCTTATTTGCATTTAATATCTTCACATTTATTTTATTTTTATGCACTATGGCAATTGGTTGTAATTCCCTTCCCAATCCCCATGTTTGAACAATAATGTATTCTACTCTCTTGCTTTCTATGAGTGTATATAAACTGTCTCATCCCACATGAAGATAACAAGATAAAATTGGTTGAGTATATAAAATGAAATTAGGCTCAAATAGACAATTAGTAGTAATTAAAACCTTAAACTCGACAAGCCTTAGTGGAGTTGAACTTTGCTCGAGTGGATCGAAGATCCGTACCTAACTTGCCAAACCCATCTCTGAAAGGGTGAAAATAGTTTGGGTTCAGAAGCAAGAGATCAGATTGTCATTACTCAAAATTTTCCCGTGCTTATTTCCTGGGTGGTGACTCTGTGATCTTTAGGCTTGTTTTTGTGACTTGTCCCGTCTTGTCTTCAAGTTTTGAAAGGATTTTAAAAGCAGTGCGAGGGTTGCAATTACTTGAAGTGGGATGGAAGCCCCATTCACAAATGATATACAGCTCAAACTTGTTGGAAACTCTACTGGGCACTGTGAAGGGCACTATGTATGTTTTATTTTATTTATTTCTTTATCTTTTATTTGCTTTTGCTTTCTCTTTTAATTTTTTTTCCTATTCACTCGTAATGATAGAAAGAATACTTAAATGGACTAATTGACCTTCTTTATGCATATTTAAATGTCGTGATGTGAAATGAGTTGAGAACATATATTTGCATTAAAGTTTTGATTCATTTAATGGTGGCAAGCAACTTTATTATATATACAATACCAAAAAATCTCTCCACCTCGTTTTTATTGATCGAATTACAAAGCTTTAATAAAATCTAAATATATGCAAAATAGGTAATTTTAAAGAGATTTAAATTATCAACCTTAATAGGAGGACAAAAATGATTATTGCTAAGCCCAAAGGTTGACATTAACAAGCAAGAAAGGACCAAACTTGTTTGCAATGTAAAAAACAATAGCATATAGAATAAATATCCTTGTTCTTATATGGCCAGAATTGTTGGTTTATCTAGCTTTAGAAACTTTAAAGTGGGTCCAAATAAAACAGAGCTCTCCCTCTAGATATGAGTTTATATTAATCTGGTTGTTTGATTTATATAGGATTTTAACAATAGTTTTTTTTATTTTTTTTTATGGTGCAGTTATCTTCTAAAGGGCCTGTTATGTGCTTCAGAGATGGACCTCGTAACAAGTATTTGAATTGCAGTAGAGTTACCAAATTTTTGTTTTCTCTTCCCTATCTTGTAGTAGATGACGATGGAAAAAAAAAGTTCAATAGTCTAATTCGAGGAAGACTAAACCTCCAGCTAAGAAAGAATTCCTAAATGCAATTTTTTACTGGTGTTTTATTCTACTAAACTCTATTTTTTAATACAAGAAATAGTAACGGGTAGTAGCTACATATTAGCAATAGTCTCTTAACTAGATAAGGACTCTAAAATTTAGCAAACTCCTAAAGAGTAGGACAAAACTGATTATTCAAAACTGAAAAATTATTTGTAATTGACTAACACCTAACACTCCTCTCCCATTGATAACACCCTTGTCCTCAAGGGTCAAGATCTAGAGATCTTAGCTATAAGTCATTGAGATTCTCCCATGTTGCTTCAGCTAGAGATAAGCCTTGCCAGTGAACTAATACCTCTTCTTTGTTTCTCACTGTCCTCCTATCAAGAATGGCTTGTGGCAGAGGTGAAATTAAGTTGTTTCCTTCTGGTATAACAGGTAGAGTAGTCTCAGCCACCATGTCGGACCCAATTGATTTTTTAAGCATTGATACATGAAAAGTTGGATGAATTTTAGAATCTGTTGGTAACTTGAGCTTGTATGCCATAGCTCCAACTTTCTGAATAATTTCAAATGGACCATAGAACCTTGGAGATAATTTGAGGCTCCTTTTTGAAGTTTTGGAGACTTTTCAGAATGGCTACAATCTTAAATATACAAAGTCCCTAACTTTAAAAGATCTGTCACTTCTCTTCCCATCATAATTATTTTTCATTCGGTCTTGAGTCATCACCAACTACTCTTTCAAATCTTTAATCACCTCATCTATACTGTGCAATGCTTGATCAATGGCTTCCACTTGAGTAGTTCTAGGATCATAAGTTAATAATGTAGGTGCAGATTTTCCATACATTACCTTGTACGAAATTTTTTTAGTGGATGAGTGAATGCTAGTGTTATGACAATACTCTGCGCATGGAATGCATTTAGCCCATTCCTTTGGCCTTTGACTCGTGAAGCACCTCAAATAAATTTCAAGCATTCTATTCACCACCTCTGTTGGTTTGTCAGTCTGTGGGTGGTAAGCTGAACTGAAATTAAAGCTAGTTCCCTGCAACTTAAACAATTATTTTCAAAATAGACTTGTAAAGATTGGATCTCTATCGCAAACAATGCTTTTTGGCATTCCATACAATTTGAAAACTTGCTCAAAGAATATTCTAGCAATACTTGTCGCAATATAAGGATAAGAAATTGGGATAAAGTGCGCAAATTTGGACAGCCTATCCGCTACTACAAAAATAGTGGTCTTTCCCTAGGAATTAGGAAGTCCATCAATGAAATCCTTGGAGATATCAGTCCATACCTGATTTGGAATTGGAAGAGTTTGAAGGAGGTTTGCTGGAGCAATGTTTTCTCCTTTATGCCTTTGACACATATCACATTGTTTGATGAATTCTTTGATATTTTTTCTCATTCCATTCCATTAAAAAACAGTCTGTGAAGTCTTGTGGTATCCTTTATGAGTATTGGAGTGTATCTCTTTTAAAATTATTGGTATTAGTGAAGAATTTACAATAGATACATTCTATTTGTAGTAAAGAATTCCCACCCTTAGCTCCCACGGACCTATAGTGATAGGTGTCTATTTATGTATTACTTCATACCAATTTGTCCAAGTTTCTTTGCTATATTCCTTGGTATTTTTATGTTTTTGTGTGGTTTTGATGTTTGTAGGAGTTTTGGAGCAACTTGCACAAAAATGGAGTAAAACCCTTTATTTTCACCTCTGGATTTAATTGTATTGATATACAATGAACCCGATGACATATTATATACCGTTGGAAAGCTCTCGAAGTCTATTTTCTGGAGAAATTTACGGTTTATAAATCCATTCAGTGTACCAAAAGTTGTAATCAAAACAGTGTGAGAAGTGTAGAAATGTAATTCCACATATCACTGTAGCATGTATAATACGGGACACTGTAGCAAGTTACTGTAGCAGAGTATATAAACATATTTTAGGGTTTTATTTTGATAACTTGAAGAGGGGAAACGACTTGGAGGCTACAGCTCTGGAATTCTCTCATCTTTTGGAGTTCTTGAAGGAGAAAGAAAGCTTGGAAAGAGGAAGAACTACAAATCTAAGGAGATTTGCAAATGATTTGCTAAGTTTCTTCCTTTCCCTTTCATTTTCTGGAATGTTCTTGTGTTGTATTGTATTGACTATGTTTTTGAACATGTGTAACTGAATTTGAATTGGTTGAGGGTGATTTCAAAGCCTTTGATATGGTTTTTTTGAGTTGATTGTGTAAGAAATTGTTATCCAATTCTCTAATTGTAGTTGTTTGCATTTTCCCATATCTAATGCTTATGATTGCTTGCTGATTGTATTTGGGGTGGCCAACTAAATATAATCTAGTTGTTGTCTATTGCTAGATTAGAAATCTTGATCCGTAATTGTCATGAATTTCGAATCATTAGTAGCAAAATTGTGATCAGAGATTGCAATTGGAAAATACAACCTAGGTTAAATAATCCGAACCTGTGTGATTATTGCTTAGATCAACCTATCTTTTTTATCGTAATGCTTCCATTGAATTAAACTTAGAGAGCTTGTTCTAGGTTGTTTAATGGATAGAGATTAAATAAAGAGCTTGTTTTATTTAACAACAAAGTAAGGAAAGATTGGGTTAACAGAGCTTATTGTTATCTACGGTTGATAACTTCAATACTGTAATTGGATGACAATTCTACGATTAATTCGCAAATCCATATCTTATGGTAGAGAAGGATCCCTTAACCAGATTTCTCTCATTAATCTTTCATTCAAATTAACTTCTGTTTTGTTATTCTTAATTTGCATTCTTATTTCATTTAGTTAATCATTCAACAAAACCCCCCCTGTTTAGTTTATCATTGCTAGAAAATAACAAATTCAATTAGAATCAATCCTCCTGGGAACGATATCTACTTATCACTTTATTACTTGTGCGACTAGTATACTTGCTAGTTTTGAACGCATCAAGTTTTTGGCGCCGTTACCGGGGATTGATTTTCTAATCAATTTGTTATATTCTGTTTTTACTACAGATTCTTGATTGTTATTTCCTGATTGTTTGTGTTTAGGCTTTTGTGTCCGAGGGAGAAGCGGATCAGCGACTTAAGAGAATTCAGGAGTTTCTCCAATCCTCAAATTTAAGGCTAAATCGGTCAATTTCAACTCCACCTCCAGAATTTGACCTTGCACGACATACTTCCCTCCCATCTTCTTGCAGTTCAATCAAATCTGAATCGGAAGCAATGGCGATGGAAAACGATCAGACTCTTGAAGAGTTAGTGGCTCCAATTATTGATCAACAATCGCTATGCATAAGCACCAATTTTGAGATAGATTTTGAACTTAAATCTGGATTGATTCATCTCTTGCCTACATTTCATGGTTTGGCAGGAGAGGATCTGAACAAACACCTCAAAGAATTTCATGTGGTATGCTCAAGTATGAAGCCAACCGGCGTTTCTGAAGAGCAAATTAAATTGAGAGCCTTCCCATTCTCATTAGCAGATTCGGCAAAAGATTGGCTATACTATCTACCACCAGGTACCATTACCACTTGGAATGAGATGAGTAAACTCTTTTTGGAGAAATACTTTCCAGCCTCGAAAGTTACAAATATTAGAAAAGATATTAGTGGCATTCGACAACACAATGGAGAATCACTTCATGAATATTGGGACAGATTTAAAAGGTTATGTGCTAGCTGTCCAAACCACCAAATTAGTGATGGACTCCTAATTCAATATTTCTATGAGGGTCTCTTACCAATGGAAAGGAGTATCATTGATGCTGCTAGTGGTGGAGCACTAGTTAATAAAACACCGAACGTTGCAAGACGTTTGATTAGTGACATGGCAGCGAACTCCCAACAATTCAGCAGTCAATTTGAGCCACAACTACCAAAAAGAGTAAATGAGGTAAGTACTTCAAACATTGAACAACAACTTTGTGAACTAACCTCTCTTGTAAAAAAAATGGCTGTAGGACATATGCAGCAATCTTATGCATGTGGGGTATGTTCTGCCATGGACCATCCAACTGACATGTGTCCAACTTTGCAAGAAGGAGATACAGAACAAGCCAATGCCATGGGTGGATTTCCAGGACAACCAAGGCAAAGGTATGACCCTTTCTCCAATACTTACAATGCTGGATGGAGAGATCACCCTAATTTAAGATATGGGAATCATCAACCAATTGCCCCAAATGCCATACCAATCGACCACCAGGTTTCAATCAACCAAGGGTGCAGCAACCATTTCAAGCACAACCACAACCAGCACCACAACCAGCTCCACAAAATTCAGGTATGTCTCTCCAGGATATTGTTAAAGCACTTGCCACTAACACAATGCAATTTCAGCAGGAAACTAGGGCAAGTATCCAAAACCTGGAAAATCAAATGGGACAATTGGCCACTAACATGAGCAAATTTGAGAGTCAAAGCTCAGGAAAATTACCTTCTCAGCCGGTGATCAATCCAAGAGAGAATGCTAGTGCTGTAACTTTGAGAAGTGGGAAGCAATTAGAGATTCCACCAAAGAAATCACAAAGCTGATGAAGGGGATGATACCACTCCCACCATGAATAAAACATCATCTTCTAAGGTAAATCTAAAACCCATATTCCTTCATATGTTACTCCTCCACCTTTTCCTAGCAGATTTGCAAAATCAAAGAAGGAGGAACAAGAGCAGGAAATCCTGGAAACTTTTCGCAAGATTGAGGTAAATATACCACTTCTGGATGCTATTAAGCAAGTACCTCGTTATGCAAAATTTCTCAAGGAGTTATGCACCAACAAGAGCAAGTTGAAAGGAAATGAGAAGGTAAGTGTGGGGGAAAATGTTTCAGCTGTATTGCAAAGAAAAATTCCTCCGAAATGCAAAGATCCAGGTACGTTCACCATTCCATGCACCATTGGTAATACCAAGTTTAAAAGAGCTATGTTAAATTTAGGAGCATCTATTAATGTCATGCCATATTCTATTTATGCTTCTTTGAATCTTGGACCTCTTACGGAAACTGGTATTGTAATTCAACTTACTGATCGTTCTAATGCATATCCCAAGGGAGTTGTGGAAGATGTGCTTGTGCAGGTGAATCAATTGGTATTTCCAACAGACTTTTATGTTCTTGAAATGGAGGATGAGATATCTCCCAATCCAACACCGATTCTTTTGGGGAGACCATTCTTGAAAACTGCCCGAACTAAGATTGATGTTCATGATGGCACTCTCATCATGGAATTTGATGGCGAGGTGATCCGTTTCAATATTTTTGAGGTAATGAGGTATCCTAGTGACTTGCATTCTGTTTTTACAGTGGGTGTTATCGATTCTTTGGCACAACAACTTTTTGAGTTAACTCGCAAGGATGCATTCGAAGTAGCCATTAGTGAGCACATAGGGGCAGAAAATTTCAGAGAATCGAGAAAGTGGATACAAGTGTCTAAAGAAGTGGAGCAAGTTGTGGCAAGCTTGGATGAGACTATAGTTATCATAACAAACAGGTATGATGTTTCGTACATTGAATTGCCTTTATCTAATGAGAAACTTCTTCCTTCTGTGATGAAAGCACCTGTCTTGGTGCTTAAGCCTCTTCCAGATCATTTGAAGCATGTATTCCTGGGTGAGAAAGACACTTTGCCAGTCATAATAGCAAAGGGCCTTGCACCATTACAAGAAGAGAAACTCATCCGAGTGCTTCGAGATCACAAAACAGCCATTGGGTGGACAATCGCTGACATCAAAGGTATTAGCCCGCCATATGCATGCACTGTATCTTATTAGAAGAAGGATCCAAGCCCACTCGAGAAGCACAGCGGAGGCTGAATCCTCCAATGATGGAAGTTGTCAAGAAAGAAATCCTAAAATTGTTAGATGTGGGTGTGATTTATCCAATTTTGGACAGCAAGTGGGTGAGTCCAGTCCAAGTTGTTCCGAAGAAATCTGGTGTTACGGTGGTTAAGAATGACAATAATGAGCTAGTTCCCACTCGTATTCAAACCAGCTGACGAGTTTATATTGATTATCGGAAGCTCAATTCAGCAACTCACAAGGATCACTTTCCTTTGCCATTCATTTGATCAAATGCTGGAGAGGTTAGCAGGTC
>SNVD02004365.1:0-19586 GCA_013180625.2 Boswellia sacra | reverse complement strand
CCCAGCCATATGAATGGACCGTATCTTGTTAGAAGAAGGATCCATGCCCATTAGTGAAGCACATCGGAGATTGGACCCTCCTATGATGGAACCAACGTCGGGCTGAGGACGTTAAACCAAGCGCTTATTGGGAGGCAACCCAATGTTTTTGAAAAATAAATAAAAGAAAAGAAAAGAAAAATAAAATAAGGTAATAATGATCAATTTTTGTGTCTCGAGGACATTCCTTTCGTAGGCCATCAAATTGATCAGGTTTTATCTCTCTTTGCCATCTGTCTTATTTGTTTATATATATATATATATATATATATATATATATATTTACTTGTTTTTGACTTTTGTTTGCTTTCGTGTTGTTATCTCTTTTATGTGTCTTTAGTTTCTTTTCTGCTTTTTTCTTTTTGTTTCTTTTGTTTAATTTGATTATTTCATACTTTGTGCTCATTTGTGCAACAGCTTGAGGAAACACCGAAAACAAGAATGAAGCCATTCTTGAAGGTTTTGAGGAGCGTGCATATCTTGGAGAAGAATAGGACTCAACGGGATTACGGGTGAATATCTCTCCTTTTCTCCTCTTCAATGGATGCTGATATCTTTCTGTCGAAACTTCGTAAATATTTCCCTTCACTTCCTCAAAATGCTGTGTTTAAAATTTATAAAGTACGAATGACCAGACTTTGGGCGTTGATACTCCTAAATGTGCCTGCGGATATCCGATGGCTTATCGAAGCCAAGGTGAGATTGTCCGGTGAGCCGGACATTAATCTCGTAAAATACATGCCTGGTTTAGGAAAAAGCTACTACGCCAAGAGGCGAAGAGCGAAAAGGTTACAAGTATGCTATAAATGTGCTAGATGGAATTGTAACCAGACTTGTCGTTCATTAGGTTTTGTGTCCAAGAATAGAGAAGATAAACTTTCGTTTATTAAGAATGGTTTGAGTAATGAGTCGCTGGATAATGTTTTATTAACTCTTGAGTCACATTCTTGGGGACTTGTTCAGCGTGAATTGCTTAATCTCTGTCTCTTATACACATCTAGATGTGTATAAGAGACAGGAATTGCAGTGTTATAGTCTAGGGAATCTGACTAAAAATGACCCTGTTTGCCAGTTTATAAGAAAACTGGATGGGAAGAAAATCCCCGACTCATAGAAGGCGTTTCAGCCGTTACTGGACGTAAAACCAGAGGAAGATGTGAGCCACAATCACAACTACTTGTATATTTGAATGTGTGTTGTTATTGTCAAAATTTTTTTTCTTGTTTCGTTTGATCTGATTATCAATGTTGTTTTTGTGTTGTTGTTGTTTGTTGATTTTGTTTGTTTTAATTTCAAGTTTTTTTTTTTGACAAACCATATGACTACCCCATGACATAAGCACACGTGGGAGACAAGTGTGGAGGTTTGTCAACCTCCGCCGAAAGTATATCTTAACTTTCCATGCTTCACATGGGAGACAAGTGTGGCGGTTTTGTAAAACCCCGCCGAAAGTATATTTCCATTTTTCATGCTTCACGTGGGAGACAAGTGTGTAGGTTTTGTCAAACCCCGCCGAAAGCATATCTCATTTTTTCAAATCTTAGGGCGATAAATCTGCATCGAGCAACCCCCACCGAAATTATGTCCCCATGTGTCAAATTTGAGAGTTTTTGTGTATATATCCATTCTGCATATTTTAAAATGTCATTTTATAACCTGTCTTGCGCTTGAATCGCATAATACCTAACGTGCATCATTGTCTTACACAAGTTTAGAGCACTTGTAGAAATGGAGAAAACACCAATTCGGCGATTCCAAAATATATGCATATTTTGTGGATCGCAATTTGGTAAAGATGGAGAGTTTACAACAGCAGCTCTTGATCTTGGTAGGACATTAGCTGCGAGGGGTATTAATTTGATTTATGGAGGAGGTAGTCTTGGGTTAATGGGGTGTGTGTCAACAGCTGCATCCCTATGAGGGAGCAAAGTTCTCAACATTATCCCTAAACCATTAGCTGTACGAGATATCGTAGGCAACACAATCGGGGAAGAGTTACAGGTCTCTAGTATGCATGAGCGTATTGCACATATGGTTGTTAAGTCCGATGCATTTATAGCTTTGCCGGGTGGTTATGGTACATTAGAGGAGATATTTCAACTCACCTCTTGGGCACATCTAAACATCCATCGGAAACCCATTGGTTTGTTAAATGTCAATAATTTTTTGATGGTTTGTTGTCTTTTCTTAATCAAGCAGTAGAAAAAAAACAAAAAAAAACTTTTTTTTTTTGTTTTTTTTTTCCCCCATTCACAGCGGCGACGGCAAATCATGGTTACAGCATTCAACTGTAGGGAGTAATTGACAAAATACAAGCATTCGTCTATTCGCATAGGCTTTTGCTTCGATCCAACAATAGCTCGGCTAGATTGGTTTGTGATGAAGGCAATAAGAGGCGTAAAACTGGATTTAACGCTCCATTCTTAATTCTCTATTGTGGTTTGCTTCATTTTCGTTTGCTTTCTCTTTATTGTGTTATTTGAGTTTTTTTTTATGTTCAGTTCTTTTGAGTTTTTTTTTCAGGTGGTTTCTTTCGGCCCCAGTAATATTTTCTAATCTCGGTTTTTAGAGTGGTGGCTTAAAAAGTTCAAGTTCTCTTGAAACGCAGTCTGTATCTCTTCAATCCATAATGGCTGAATAAGGAGGCTAACTTCTAAACTTTTTAGACCCATTCTAACTAATTTGTTTTTGTTTGCTGACTTGTTGAACTTTGTTATTTTATGAGTGAGTTTAGTTTTGCGTAATTTAGAGTTGTTATGTGTTTTTATCTTTATCAGTTTCGATTCAAAAAAACAATTGTGGAAAAAACCTGAGAATGGCAGAATATGGGGTTTTCTTAACTCTTGAAACGCATTCTCTCTCAATAAATCTGTAGTTTGTTTATTTCATGTTGTTTGAAGTGTCTTGTTTCTTGTTTTGTTCGTTCATAATAAAGGTATATAGGCTGGAAACCTTAAGTCTGCGGGCTACTGGTCCTAAGGATTGTTGAAATATACAATCTTGACTCAGGTGTAACAACGCCACGTACCTCTTTTCTTGCATTTTGTGGGTCAATGATAAGATACTGATTGAATTAAGAATAACTCTTGAAAAATGATAAATGATGCATGGATCTGTGTGCTTGAAATGGTTATTGGTTTTCGCTTTGCTTTTGATTCCTTGCGCAACATTGAGCACTGAGCTATTATCACTGAGTTATTTGTTTACTTAGAGCAAGTTTATGTAATTTAAGTGTTTCTCCAGATTTCAATGAATTCTAGAACTTGTTTGATGGTCACTCGAGGCGAAATCCTAGACTGTGTAACATTGGGGAAATGATTTAGGCCATCTTTGGACCGTTTGAGCCTTAATAGCCAACCTTGACTGAAATTGATCCCTAGTTACCCCTTTGAGCCTCTGTAAGCCTTTTTCGTTGTTAACTCACTAAAACATTTCCGAACCTCAAATGAATTTTTTCCAAACAGTTTATCCCTTACCTATGAGCATGTAGATCATTCACAATTAAATTTTGAGCTATGTTCTGGTTTTGGGAAGTTAGAGGAGGTTGGGATGTGTCCTGAGGAATGCAAGTGAGTTCTATTGTGTTTGAAAAAAAGAAGAAAAAAAGAAAAAAAGCCAATCTGTACTTATCATCCACGTACTTACACATTGAGGACAATGTGTTGTTTAAGTGTGGGGGAGGGGAAGTGTAATAAAAAAAGAAAAAAAGAAAAAAAAGAGAACAAAAGAAGAAAAATAAGAGATCTATACCCTTAAGTGTTCTTGAAAAGAATGAAACAACAAAGTGTGGGGGTGTAGTTTTCTTTTGTTTTCTGCAAAAAAAAAAAAATAAAGATTGAGTGTTCTAAATAAGTTTGGAGGAGTAACTTGGTGAATTGAAATAAAGTTGTGTTATAGGGTGAGCTCTACATAGCCTTGAATGATTTATGTGTTTGTGGGTGATTTGAGCCAAATTATTATCCTTTATCATACCTTCACCCAAGTCAAACATTACAAGCTTAATAAAGTCATACTTGATCCTTGGTGTTGTGCATGTCTACATTAGTGGAGAGTGACTTGAAAAGCAGGCCTATGGAGTTCATTATACACACATCTTCAATATTAAATATGATTCATTTTTATGCATAAACTCATCCGGGTTACAAGTGATTAGGTGAGAATGGCTCTACACACATACACTTGAGGAATTAAAGTGAAGCGACACTAATCTTTCGGATAAAATTCTTGATCAAGTGCATTATTTTGAAGTTTTCCTTGGGTTATAATTAAGTACAATCTTTGAGGCATATTTGCAAGATGAAGCATTCGTGTGTTTTAATTTTTTGTTGATTCTGTTTCGGTTTAGTTTTATTTCATATTGTCGTAGTTGCTCGAGGACTAGCAAGTCTAAGTGTGGGGGAATTTGATAAGTGTCTATTTATATATCATTTTCATATCAATTCGTCCATGTTTCTTTGCTATATTCCTTGGTATTTTTATGTTTTTGTGTGGTTTTGATGTTGTAGGAGTTTTGGAGCAACTTGCACAAAAATGGAGTAAAACCCTTCATTTTCACCTCTGCTAGACAGTGATCTTCTCGGATTTAATTGTATTGATATACAATGAACCCGACGACATATTATATACCGTGGAAAAGCTCTCGAAGTCTACTTTTTGGAGAAATTTACGGTTTATGAATCCATTCAGTGTACCAAAAATTGTAATCAAAACAGTGTAAGAAGTGTAGAAATGTAATTCCACACATCACTGTAGCATGTATAATACGGGACACTGTAGCACGTTACTGTAGCAGAGTATTTAAACACATTTTAGGGTTTTATTTTCAGAACTTGAAGGGGGGAGAACGTGTGGGAGGCTTCAGCTCTGGAATTCTTTCATCTCCTGGAGTTTTTGAAGGAGAAAGGAAGCTTGGAAAGAGGAAGAACTACAATCCAAAGAGAATTACATCAAATTTGCTAAGTTTTTTCCCTTCCCTTTCATTTTCTGGAATGTCTCCATGTTGTATTGTATTTACCACGTTCTTAAACATGTGTAACTGAATCTGAATTGGTTGAGGGGATTTCAAAGCCCCTGATATGACTTTTGTAAGTTGATTGTGCAAGAAGTTGTTATCCAATTCTCTAATTGAAGTTGCTTGTATTTTCCTATATCTAATGCATATGATTGCTTGCTGGATTGTATTTCGAATGGCCAACTGAATATAATCTGGTTGTTGTCTATTGCTAGACTAGAAATCTTGATCCGTAATTGTCTTGAATTTCTAATCATTAGTAGCAAAATTGTGATCAGAGATTGCAATTGGAAAATACAACCTAGGTTAAATAATCCGAACCTATGTGATTATTGCTTAGATCAACCTATCTTTCTTATCGTAATACTTCCATTGAATTAAACTCAGAGAGCTTGTTCTAGGTTGTTTAATGGATAGAGATTAAATAAAGAGCCTGTTTTATTTACAACAAAGTAAGGAATGATTGGGGGTTTCGCGCCTATCGCAAGACCGTCACACCCACTATTCCTCTTAGGGTAACAGAGCTTGTTGTTATCTACGGTTGATAAATTCAATGCTGTAATTGGATGACAATTCTACGATTAATTCGCAAATCCATATCTTGTGGTAGAGAAGGATCCCTTAACCAGGTTTCTCTCATTGATTTTTCATTCAAATTAACTTTCTGTTTTGTTATTCTTTATTTGCATTCTTATTTCATTTAGTTAATCATTCAACAAAACCCCCATTGTTTAGTTTATTGTTACTGGAAAATAACAAATTCAATTAGAATCAATCCTCGTGGGAACGATATCTTACTCATCACTTTATTACTTGTGCGACTAGTATACTTGCTAGTTTCGAACGCATCAAAATTGTTTCCGGATTTCCAAAACCTACAATTCATTACATGCATTACTAAGCGCATAAATGATTGAAAGTGCACATTAATGATTGAGAGGATCAGCTGTTGATCAACAAGGGGTATGGATGCGAAGTGTCTGGCTGTGTGGCATACAATCAGGTCTTGCATAATCTCCAAAAAATGAGGAGATTTGAAACAGTCTACTCTGTATTGAACAACAAGAATCTAGAGTAATATTGCAAGTGCAGTTATTATGCAAGCAAAATAATCTCCAAACCGGACCACAAATCAAATGTTCTCCTTTCTGCCTCCATTGATCAGAAATATCTATTTACCATCCCATTTTGCTGAGCCAAAGACATTTTTGCTTATCATAGAAGGACGAAAATAGATTTATACTGTAAATTAGTTGACCTATATAAAATTTCTGTATCAAAATTAAAGCAGTTTATGTTGAGCTTGGAGATGTGAACAGTATTCCCAATCTAACTTTTTGGTATATGTAAATCTAAAAGCACTTATTTGTCACTCTAAATGGCCTTTCTGTAGACCATCAGTAATTAAAAAGGAATATTGAAAAAAAGGGGGGGGGCACGGGCGCGCTACAATTGTCCTGTAGACCTCCAACTATAGATTACAGACTATTGAAATCCAGATATCAAAATGCAAGAAATGAATGGAAACAGGGTAAGGCAAATTGAGATTGCTTACAAATGGCACGTCTTCCTCTTCCTCTTCGATGCTTTCTATGTGGAGCCATCTTTTTGACATTATTTTGATGATGATAGTGAAGAATCTGGAGTATGCCCTACAAGCAGCCTGGATGGTAGTTCTCAAATTGAACCTTAGAGTGCTCACTCTGCAAGTGCCTTCCCATTTTTCACAGACGAGATATAAAAGCTAGTTTCAATTGACTTCAATCTCTAAGCCCACAATCTTGAGGATCCTGACAGAACAAAAATACATAAGTTCAACAGCACCACATATTTCTATCGCGCCAAGCACATGATGTTTCAGTTACTGAGCATGTCATAGTTTTCCAAATTACTCAAGAAAACAATATTTCAAACACCATGCATAGAAGATGGAAATCAGGCCTAACAAGTGCCACATGGTATTATGAGCATGCATGTTTAGTTATATGATTTTCTCATCTCGACGATGGTTATGGGGATAGCAAACCAAGAACCAAAAACCCATATGTACAGAGCTTGATAGTTTAAACTTAGACCTCAAAAATAAATTTATACAACAAAAGGAGAAAAGATAATATAGCTTATGAAACAGATTGCATGAACAAATTAAGGAAGATTCAAACCAATATATGCACGTATTTAAGATTGAAATTCTTTCGAACTTCATCAAAAGTATGAGAAATTCAATACTTTTAATTGTTACCAGAACATTAATTAAATAAACGAAAAATTTAGTTGACCCTTCTCTACTGACCAATGTGCCATAAAACTAATTAAAAGAAACTTCTTACATGTTTCTTGTAGGTGTAGCAATAAAAGAATTCAATAACAAAGTGATGAACACTTAAATATGCATGTTTAATAAGCGTTTAGTTCATCATATTGTATTAATAGTGTCATTAAATTCCTCAACTTAAGCATATTTGTAGCATCTTTGGAATTAATTTCTCTTAATTTTGGTTTTGTTACAGGTTCGGTAAAATAGGCATAACTCTCTATTTATAGATCAGAATGGTACAACTCTTAATGTTTTGGAAAGCTGATTAAATTATCTATAAGATTATATTTCACAAGCTTCATCAAATTCGGGCTTTTAGTGGACCAAAAATGGGCTTGAAGTGAATCCATCTGCAGTTTCAGTCCAACCTGACCATGCCTCAGTATATTGACCATATCTCTTAGAATACGTATCCAAATCGTATGAATCAAGATGTTCTAGAAATCTGAGAGAAATATCAACGACTTTCATGTAGACATGTGATTAAAATTCACAATAACTCAAGGTCAAAATCGGTTCACCTAATTACCCTAATTGTCAAAGTTGGTGCATCTAATATTTGACAATTATTCCTTTGTAATTTGACAAGTTTGCCCCTGAATGTATCTATAAATAGAGGTGTCTTGTGACCCATGGGGGCATCTTGGCCTTAGCTGGATCATCTTGGCCTTTGCTAGGGTCTTGTATTGTGTTTCTCTCTTATGTTTTAATGTTATTAATGAATTTCATTTTTCTTGCAATTTGTGTTCTTGCTCTTATAATGTCTTTCTAATTTCTCTCTTGCTAAGGTGAAAGGGTGAAACCCTTGATATGAGAGTAAGGATTCTCGAACCCTTTAATACGTGCTTAATAATCATAATCTTGTGTTGTTTATATGATTTATATTTATTTCTCTAATCAATCTTGACACCACTTGTTAAGTGGAGGTCTTGATCCATTGTCGACAATCCTTGGCACATCAAATGCTTGGATCCTTTCTAGATGTTGTATGGTTCTTCCTTACCGACATGAATCTAGTTAGGAACCTTGATTTGTTGTAGACATATGGAGATTGGCACATTGGATGCTTGAACCCATTTACAAGAAGTGGTATAAATATTGGTAACGAAGCAAATATAATTCATATAACTAAAACGGGTTGTTTATACTTATTTGAAATATCAAGGGCGGATCCCCTAACCTCAGCCATCATTATTATTGTGTTAATTTCTCTTGTGTTATTCTCATTTATTGTTTAAGAACTTGTTCTTTACTCATATTGTTGATATTGTCTTGTCATCTCTTTGAATTATCCATACCATATTCGTTTAGCTTATAATTTGTAGCGCTTAAATCCCCTCCTCGTGGATCGACCCCGGTCTCACCGGGTTTTATTACTTCGACACTCCTATACTTGGGAGACAATCCTTTTTCGGATGTGTCAAGTTTTTGGCGCCGTTGCCGGGAAAGGTAAAAATTGGCGTACAAAATTGTAAGTGTTCTCTTTTCTCATCTTAGATCTTAATTTCTTGTGTGTTCATCTTTTCTTCTCTTTCGGTCTCTCTTCCTTGCATGAAAATTTGGTCACGAACATCTAGTGATAGACTTGTTAGAAAAACATCATCTTCCTTAGAAAACATGGCCGACAATCATGTGGAAATATTCACGGATGAAGGGGACAACCGTTCACAACAAAATGATCAAAACCAACGAAGAACCCTCAAAGACTACATGAATCCGGTAAGGACTAGTGCACCATCTTGTGTAGTTTCTCCTTCAGATTCAATCCATTTCAATTTCAAACCAAGTTTTGTTCGACTTCTACCCACTTTTCATGGCCTTGACATGGAGAACCCATATTCGTACTTAAAACTCTTTGAAGAGGTATGTAATTCCTACACTAACCCAAATTGTAGCATAAACACCATTAGATTAAAGCTTTTTCCTTTTTCTTTAAAAGATAAAGCTAGAACATGGCTACAAAATTTGAGGTCGAATTCCATCAGTTCATGGGATGAGATGACACAACAATTTTTGAAAAAAATTTTTCCTACCCATAGAACAAATTCTCTTAAAAGACAAATTTCTGATTTCTCTCAAAAACAAAGGGAAACCCTTTACCAATGTTGGGATAGGTATAAGGAACTACTTAATACCTGTCCTCACCATGGTTTTGAGACTTGGAGAGTAGTTACACACTTCTATGAAGGGTTAACACCTCAAGATAGGCAACTAGTGGAATTAATGTGTAATGGAGAATTTAAAGACCCTGAGGAAGCACTTGACTTCCTAGATTCCTTGACAGAAAAGGCACAAATTTGGGACACTGCTGGCACCTATGAGGTACCAAGCAAGGCCCAAACCTCGACATCCAATAGAGGTATTTACAACCTTAGAGAAGACCATGACCTTCAAGCCAAATATGCATCCCTAGCTAGAAAAGTTGAGGCTTTAGAAATGAAAAAGAGTGGTCAATTGAATTCTATTCAAGAAAATGTCTGTAACATTTATGATGACAATGACCATTCTACTGATGATTGCCCAACTTTGCCTGCCTTTAGGGAATGTCTCCATGAAGAAGCCAATGCCTTGAACACTTTCAAAAGGCCAAATCACAATCCATATTCACAAAACTACAATCCTGGTTGGAGAAATCATCCAAATTTTAGCTGGAAAAATGACAATCATGCACAATCTTCACAAGTCCCTTTTCAAACACGATAAAAATTTCAAAATTCTCATGATCATGCATATGCTCCTCCTCCTAGGAATGACTTTGAAGAGACATTGCATTCATTCATTACAAAGCAAGAGACTTTCAATAGTCAAACTGCTCAAATATTAGCAAATTTGTCAGAAACTCTTGCAAAATTTGCATCTACATTTAGCATACAAGAGAAGGGAAAATTTCCTTCTCAAACATTGCAAAACCCCAAAGATCAATCTAAGTCAAATGCAGGAAGTTCAAGTAACCATTACTTTGACCAAGCCAAGTCAGTCATGACCCTTCGTAATGGTAAGATTGTTGAAAAACACATTCCTGACCCTTGTGAGAAAGAAGAAGAATCGATCTCTAAAGGGCAGGAAGGGGTTGCCAAACCAACACCTAGTGAAGAGGAAACCATATCCTCATCTGTGTCCCCATTTCCTCAAGCATTAGCCACACAAAAGAAGCAAACTCACAATTCTGAAATCTTTGAAATTTTCAAACAGGTAAAGGTCAACATTCCCTTACTTGATGTGATCAAACAGGTACCTTCTTATGCAAAATTTTTGAAAGACTTGTGCACTGTAAAAAGAAAACTGAATGTGAAAAGAAGGCCTTTCTAGCCGAGCAAGTAAGTGCTATTCTTCAAAATAATAATACAGTGAAATATAAGGATCCAGGTTGTCCTACAATTTCATGTGTTATTGGAGACCATAAAATTGAACAAGCTTTACTTCATCTTGGTGCTAGTGTGAATTTGCTTCCATACTCGGTTTTTCAAAAACTCAATCTAGGTGAGTTAAAACCGACTTCTGTGACTCTTTTGCTTGCTGATAGATCAATTAAAGTACCAAGAAGAGTAGTAGAAGATGTATTAGTTCAAGTCGATAAATTCATTTACCCAGTGGATTTTATCATCTTGGACACACAACCAGTAGAAGTAAGCAATTCAATTCCTGTTATTTTAGGGCGTCCATTTCTAGCTACCTCTAATGCTTTGATTAATTGCAAGAATGGAGTCATGAAACTATCATTTGGGAACATGACATTGGAACTTAATGTTTTTAATATGTGCAAACAACCAAATGAAGAAGAAGATGAAATTGACGAGGCTAATGTAATTGAATCTATTGTGGAAGATCACATCCAAAAAGGGAGTTCTTCTGACCCTTTGAAAACTTGTCTAGTAAATTCTTAGAACCAAGCATGGAACTAGAGTCTGATCTTTCTGATATATGTTCTTTATTGGATTGTGCACAGGTGATGGAAAAAGGCTCAAAATCAAGATTCGAAGAATTGGGGCAAATGAATGAAAGCAAGGAAGATGAAGCTCCCAAGTTAGAATTAAAGCCCTTACCTGAAGGACTAAAATATGCATATCTTGGGGAGAATCAGACATATCCAGTGGTAATTTCTTCATCCCTGACATGCGAGCAACAAGGTAAGTTGATAGTGTTAGCCCTAAGGCTACATGATAATTTTGATGATAACAATACATATTGATTCATTGTGATTTACTAACATGTTTATTTATATGCAAGAGTAATATCATTAAAATAATTGTAAAATCAAGAAAAGGCTTATTAAAATGAAGTGTTGAAGCTAAGGAGAAGGCTACATGTTAAAGGCACCAAAGTTTAAGAACAAGGTTTGACTCAAGGAATGTGACACATGAGCAATGTTAAATCAATTAGTCATATATATCTCTATAAATGTCCAAATGATATGATTCTTGAGCCTTTGGAAAGCTTACTCAATTTATAACATTTCATATGTTGTAAAGAAATTTAAATTTCAAGTGTAAGGTTGTCCAAATCATCATGCAATTTGAAAGACAAATGGAAGTAGCTGACATGAGCACCGAATACTCTTTTGGACATATCTTGAGCTAGATACATCAAAATGACTTGATTCTTATGGCATTGGAAAGAGACTTAATGAGACACATTTCATATGTTTTGAAGAAATTCAAATTTCAAATGGAAGACTGACATAATTGACATGCAATTCGATGGACTGACATAGAGAAGAAAAATCAACTCACATGAGCACCGAATGGTGTTTTGGCCATATCTTAAGATAGAGATATCCAAATTCTTTTTTCTTAATGTTTTGGAAAGATTATTAAAATATGAAGATCTTTTATGTTTTAAATAAATTCAAATTTCAAACAGAAGGCTGACAGAATTATCATTCAATTCAGTGAACTGACACATGGAAGAAAAATCAAGTCACATGAGCACTGAATGGTGTTTTGGCCATATCTTGAGCTACAGATATCCAAATGACTTGGTTATTGATGCGTTGGAAAGCTTATTCAAATATTCAGATATTTTATGTTTTTCAGATTTTTAAATTTCAAACAGAACATTGACAAAAATGGCAGACAAGATTTTGGTTTTTATGGTGGGCAGAAAATTTGGAGTTGGTGTCTTCACTTGATTAAGTTCATCCCATTTGCCTATAAAAGGAGCCCTTCTTCCATGCATTCAGCAAGAGCAACAGAAGCATCTATCAAGCAAAAAACAAGAGAAATATCAAGTCTAGAGAGTTCTTTATCTACTCTTTGAAGAGAGTTGTACTTTTGTTGTAAAAATTATCCTTTGTTCTTGTATTGTGGTGAGAGTGAGATCTTCTTGTAAAGGATAAAAGTATTGAGAGAACTCTTTCCTTGGTGAGGTTGTTCTCAAAAAGAACTTTTGGTGTGGTGTTATCAAGGGTTGAGAAGTTGCCTTGGTGAGGTTGTTCATCAAGAAGAACTCTTGGTGTGGTGTTATCAAGGGTTGAAGAAAGTTGCCTTGGTGAGGTTGTTCATCAAGAAGAACTCTTGGTGTGGTGTTATCAAGAGTTGAAGGAAAAAGTCTGGTGAGGTTGTTCATCAAGCAAGTTAGTAAAGAGCTTTCTGGACATAGGCAAGGTTTGCCGAACCACGTAAATTTATTTTGCACTCTCTCTATCCCTTTCCTCTTTACATTTACTTGCACTTGTGATTGTTCATTATTATTAATCTTTTGATTGCCTCTTTGATAAATTCTAATTTCATCTTCTTCACCTTTATTCTCAAAGAAAGAGTGAACTAATTTTGATCTTTCAAGAAAAGTTTCTAAATCTGTTTTGATAAATAAAAACCCAATTCACCCCCCTCGTGGGTTGCCATACCTGCGGTCAATAGATAGAGGTGCTAAAAGGCATAAAAATGAAGCGGGTGGACTTTAAAAGATATAAAAGCATTAACCTTTAATTGCAAAACCATCGAATACATTTAGAGAAAAATGCCAAAACATTCCAACAACCTCAAAGAAGATTAAATCCACATATGAAAGAGGTTATTAGGGCTGAAGTTCTTAAACTACTTCATGTGGGAATTATCTACCCTATTTCTGATAGCAAGTGGGTAAGCCCTACACAAGTAGTACCTAAGAAATATGGCATTACAGTAGTTAAAAATGAAAAAGGAGAATCATTGCCAACTAGAGTCTCATCTAGTTGGAGGATGTGCATTGATTATAGAAAATTAAATGCTGTCACTAGAAAAGACCATTTTCCTTTACCTTTCCTTGACCAAATTCTTGAAAGAGTAGTAGGACACCCCTACTACTGCTTTCTTGATGGATACTCAGGCTATTATCAAATTCCCATTGAACTCGAAGACCAAGAAAAGACCACATTCACGTGCCTCTTCGGCACTTTTGCATTTAAGAGAATGCCTTTTGGACTTTGTAATGCCCCAGCCACTTTTCAAAGATGCATGTTAAGCATTTTCAGTGACATGGTTGAGCATTGTTTAGAAGTTTTCATGGATGATTTAACTATCTTTGGAAACTCTTTTGACAATTGTCTTGAAAACTTAGAAAAAGTCCTAAAATGGTGTGTAGACAAAGGTCTTATTTTGAATTAGGAAAAATGCCATTATATGGTCACTTCGGGAATTGTCTTAGGCCATGTGGTGTCTTCTAAGGGAATCGAAGTGGACAAAGCAAAAGTGGAATTAATTTCCCATTTGCCTCCACCAAAAATAGTCAAAGAGGTTCGTTCATTCTTAGGGCATGCTGGATTTTATAGGAGGTTCATAAGAAATTTTAGTGCTATATCTAAACCTCTGTGTAACCTATTAATAAAAGACACTTCTTTTGAATGGACTTAAGAATGTCAAAATGCCTTTGATAAATTAATTGGACTTTTAATAACTGCTCCAATTATGCAATCTCCTGATTGGTCATTGCCTTTTGAATTGATGTGTGATGCAAGTGACAATGCCGTTTGTGCTGTCTTAAGACAAAGAAAAGAAGGTAAGCCTTATGTCATATACTATGCAAGTAGGATTTTAAATGATGCGCAAATGAATTACACAACAACTGAAAAAAACTACTTGCAGTAGTATTTGCATTGGACAAATTTTGTTCTTATTTAATTGGTTCTCCCACAATTGTTTACACTGACCATGCAGCTGTGAGATATTTAATGTCTAAACAGGATGCAAAACCTAGATTGATACGGTGGATCTTATTGCTCCAAGAATTCAACATCACAATACAGGATAAGAAAGGAGCCGAAAATGTCGTTGCTGATCATCTTTCAAGACTAACGACAGAGACATTAATTGAAACTTCACCTATCAATGATTCTTTTTCTGATGAATTTTTATTTTCTGTTGCTACTGTACCTTGGTTTGCTAACATTGTAAATTTTCTTGCAACAGGAAAAATGCCACCTCATTGGAATGCTCAAGACAAAAGGAAATTTTTAACCAAGGTGAAAAATTTTTATTGGGATGACCCATATCTTTTTTATGCGTTCGAAACTAGCAAGTATACTAGTCGCACAAGTAATAAAGTGATGAGTAAGATATCGTTCCCAAGAGGATTGATTCTAATTGAATTTGTTATTTTCCAGCAACAATAAATTAAATAAGGGGGGTTTTGTTGAATGATTACCTAAATGAACTAAGAATGCAAATGAAGAATAACAAAACAGAAAGTTAATTTGAGTGAAAAAATCAATGAGAGAAATCTGGTTAAGGGATCATTCTCTACCACAAGATATGGATTTGCGAATTAATCGTAGAATTGTCATCCAATTACAGCATTGAAGTTATCAACCGTAGATAACAACAAGCTATGTTATCCCAATCTTTCCTTACTTTGTTGTTAAATAAAACAGGCTCTTTATTTAATCTCTATCCATTAAACAACCTAGAACAAGCTCTCTAAATTTAATTCAATGGATGCATTAGGATAAGAAAGATAGGTTGATCTAAGCAATAAACACACAAGCTCGGATTATTTAACTTAGGTTATATTCTCCAATTGTAATCTCTGACACAATTTTGCTACTAATGATTAGAAATTCAAGACAATTACGGATCAAGATTTCTAATCTAGCAATAGACAACAACCAGATTATATTCAGTTAGCCATTCGAAATACATCCAGCAAGCAATCATAAGCATTAGATATAGGAAAATACAAGCAAATTCAATTAGAGAATTGGATAACAACTTCTTGCACAATCAACTTACAAAAACCATATCAGGGGCTTTGAAACACCCTCAACCAATTCAGATTCAGTTACACATGTTTAAGAACGTGGTAAATACAATACAATATGGAGACATTCCAGAAAATGAAAGGGAAGGAAAAAACTTAGCAAATTTGATGTAATTCTCTTTGGATTGTAGTTCTTCATCTTTCCAAGCTTACTTTCTCCTTCAAGAACTCCAAGAGATGAAAGAATTCCAGAGCTGCAGCCTCCACCACCTTCTCCCCTCTTCAAGTTCTGAAAATAAAACCCTAAAATGTGTTTAAATACTCTGCTACAGTGACTTGCTACAGTGCCCCGTATTATACATGCTACAGTGATTGTGGAATTATATTTCTATACATCTCACACTGTTTTGATTACAACTTTTGGTACACTGAATGGATTTATAAACCGTAAATTTCTCCAATAAATAGACTTCGAGAGCTTTCCAACGGTATATAATATGTCGTCGGGTTCATTGTATATCAATACAATTAAATCCGAGAAGATCACTAACTAGCAGAGGTGAAACTGAAGGGTTTTACTCCATTTTTGTGCAAGTTGCTCCAAAACTCCTACAAACATCAAAACCACACAAAAACATAAAAATACCAAGGACTATAGCAAAGAAACATGGACGAATTGATATGAAAATGATATATAAATAGACACTTATCAAATTCCCCCACACTTAGACTTTGCTAGTCCTCGAGCAACTACGACAATATGAAATAAAACTAAACCGAAACAGATTCAACAAAAAATTAAAACACACAAATGCTTCATCTTGCAAATAGGCCTCAAAGATTGTACTTAATTATAACCCAAGGAAAACTTAAAAATAATGCACTTGATCAAGAATTTCATCTCAAGGATTAGTTTCGCTTCACTTCAATTCCTCAAGTGTGTGTGTGTAGAGCCATTCTCACCTGATCACTTGTAACCCGGATGAGTTATGCATAAAAATGAATCATATTTAATAGTAAAGATGTGTATATAAACGAACTCCATAGGCCTGCTTTTCAAGTCACTCTCCACTAATGTAGACAAGCACAACACGAAGGATCAAGTAGGACTTTATTAAGCTTGTAACGTTTGGCTTAGGTGAAGGTATGATAAAGGATAATAATTAGGCTTAAATCAACCACAAACACATAAAATCATTCAAGATTATGTAGAGCTCAACCCCATAACACAACTTTATTTCAATACGCCAGATTACTTCCCCAAACTCATTTAGAACACTCAATCTTCTTTTTTTTCTTTTTTCTTTTCTTTTTCTTTTTTTTTTTAGAAAATAAAAGAAACTACACCCCCACTTTGTTGTTTCATTCTTTTTAAGAACACCCAAGGGTATAGATATCTTTTTCTTCTTCTTTTTTTTTTTTTTTAACTGCAATTCCCCTCCCCCACACTTAAACAACACATTGTACTCAATGTTTAAGTACGTGGAAGATAAGTACATATTGTTTTTTTTCTCTCTCTATTTTTTTTTTACAAACATAATAAAACTCACTTGCATTGCTCATGGCACAATCCAACCTCCTCTAACTTCCCAAAACCAGAACATAGCTCAAAATGTAATTGCGAATGATTTACATGCTCATAGGTAAGGGATAAACTGTTTGGAACGAATTCATTTGAGGTTAGGAAATCTTTTAGTGAGTTAACAAAGAAAAAGGCTTACAGAGGCTCAAAGGGGTAACTAGGGATAAATTTCAGTCAAGGTTGGCTATTAAGGCTCAAACGGTCCAAAGATGGCCTAAATCATTTCCCCAATGTTGCATAGTCTAGGATTTCACCTCGAGTGACCATCAAACAAGTTCTAGAATTCATTGAAATCTGAAGAAACATTGAAATTACATAAACTTTCTATAAGTGAACAAATAACTCAGTGATAATAGCTCAGTGCTCAATGTTGCGCAAGGAATCAAAAGCAAAGCGAAAACCAATAAACATTTCAAGCACACAGATCCATGCATCATTTATCATTTTACAAGAGTTATTCTTAATTCAATCATTATCTTATCATCGACACACAAAATGCAAGAAAAGAGGTACGTGTCGTTGTTACACCTGAGTCAAGATTGTATATTTCAACAATCCTTAGGACCAGTAGCCCGCAGACTTAAGGTTTCCAGCCTATATACCTTTATTATGAAAGAACAAAACAAGAAACAAGACACTTCAAACAATACGAAATAAACAAGCTACAGATTTATTTAGAGAGAATGCGTTTCAAGGGCTAAGGAAACCCCATATTCTGCCATTCTCAAGTTTTTTCCACAATTTTTTTTTAAACGAAATTGATAAAGACAAAAACATATAACAACTCTAAATTACATAAAACTAAACTTACTCATAAAATAACAAAGTCCAACAAGCCAGCAAACAAAAACAAGTCAGTTAGAAGGGGTCTAAAAAGTTTAGAAGTTAGCCTCCTTATTCAGCCATTATAGATTAAAGAGATCCATAATGCGTTTCAAGAGGACTTAAACTTTTTAAGCCACCACTCTAAAAACCAAGATTAGAAAAATATTACCTGGGAGGAAAGAAACAACCTGAAAAATCTCAAAATAAATAACATGAAAAACTTCAAATAAACACAATAAAAAGAAAGCATACAAAAACGAAGCAAACCAGCAAATAGAGATTACAGATGGAGTGTTAAATCCAGTTTACGCCTCCTATTGCCTTCTCCAAACCAATCAATCCGAGACTAAATTGCGTGGATAAGAGCGAATAGATAGAATGCTGTAATTTCAATTCAATAATCCTACAGTGAAGCGTACCATGATTGCCGCGACGACCGTGAGATGAAGTTTTTTTATACTGCTGAATCAGAAAAGACAACAAACCATCAAAAATTATTGACAATTAACAACCAATGGGTTTACCGATGGCATGTATTGCTCGTAAAAGCCAAGCAGGTAGATCTTGAAATCATCTCTCTAAGGACCCATAACCACCGGAGTTTAAAGCATATAAAATTGCATCAGATTTCAATGCACCCTTAATGCTGCCAATAACGCAATCATGCATGCTAAGAGACCTGTAACTCTTCCCCGATTGTATTGCCTACGAGATCTCGTACAGCTAATGGTTTAGGGATAATGCCGAGAACTTTGCTCCCTCCTAGGGATGCAGCTGTTGACACACACCCCATTAACCCAAGACTATTCCCTCCATAAACCAAATGAATACCCTCGCAGCTAATGTCCTACCAAGATCAAGAGCTGCTGTTGTAAACTCTCCATCTTTACCAAATTGCGATCCACAAAATACGCAGATATTTTGGAATCGCCGAATTGGTGTTTTCTCCATTTCTAAAAGTGCTCTAAACTTGTGCAAGACAATGATGTACGTTAGGTATTATGCGATTCAAGCACAAGACAGGTTATAAAATAACATTTGAGAATATGCAAAATGGATATATACACACGTAAAACTCTCAAATTTGACACATGGGGACATAATTTCGGTGGGGGTTGCTCGATGCAGAGTTATCGCCCCAAAATTTGAAAAAATGAGATATGCTTTCGAGGGGGTTACGAACAAAACATACACAACTTGTAGCCCAAGTGAAGAATGAAAAATGGAAAATATCTTTCGGTGGGGTTTGACAAAACCGCCAACGTCCTCCACGTGAAGCATTCAAAATGGAGATACACTTTCGGTGGAAGTTGACAAAACCTCCACACTTGTCTCCCACGTGTACTTATGCCATAGGGTAGTCATATGGTTTGTCAAAAAGAAAACTTGAAATTAAAACAAATAAAATCAAAAAACAACAACAACACAAAAACAACATTGATAATCAGATCAAACGAAACAAGAAAAAAATTCTACAACAACAACACACATTCAAATATACAAGTAGTTGTGATTGTGGCTCACATCTTCTCTGGTTTTACGTCCAGTAACGGCTGAAACGCCTTCTATGAGTCGGGGATTTGCTTCCCATCCAGTTTTCTTATAAACTGGCAAACAGGGTCGTTTTTAGTAAGATTCAC
>SNVD02004362.1:0-19873 GCA_013180625.2 Boswellia sacra | reverse complement strand
TCCTTTATACATAATTTCTAAATTTTGCAATATATAAATGCATATATATTAATTTTCTTTTGAAACTCCACAACCTACCCTCCTAAAAAAAAAAAATTTCGTCCTCGAAATTTGAAAATATGAGTCAGAAATTACCTCTTGCAGTCAAAAGCTCTGAATACTTTCTTTGAATCTCTAACTCGAACTCCCATGTGGCCTCTTTTAATATCATGATGCTTCCACAAGACCTGGAGTAATGGGATGGACTTGCCACGTAGGACTTGCACTCTCGAGTCCAGGATTTGAATAGGAACTTCTTCATATGAAACATCTTGTTGGATGTCCAACTCACTCCAATCTAGTACATGTGTTGGGTGAGGCTCATACTTCCTTAGCATCGATACATGGAATGTGTTATGAATTCCCGATAATTGTGATGGCAATGCTAGCTCATAAGCTACTTCGCCAACTCGCCTTAGAACTTCAAATGGGCCAATGTAGCGTGGAGCAAGTTTACCTTTCTGTCCAAAACGCATCAAGCCCTTACGCGGAGACACCTTTAAAAAAACATGGTCACCTACTTTGAATTCTAACGGTCGTCTTCTTTTGTCTACATAGCTTTTCTGTCGACTATGGGCTATAAGCAAATGTTGACGTATCAATTTCACCTTTTTAGTTGTCTCTCGTCCAAGCTCTGGTCCTAGTAAGGTAGCTTCTCCCACTTCTACCCAACATAAAAAGGACCTACACGGTCTACCATAGAGTGCCTCAAAAGGTGCCATCCCAATACTTGACTGATAGCTGTTGTTGTATGCAAATTCCATAAGTGGTAGATGGTCCTCCCAATTACCTTGAAAATCCATCACACAAGCCCTCAACATATCTTCCAAAATTTGAATAGTATGCTCTGATTGACCATCGATTTGAGGATGGAAGGCTGTACTAAATAATAATTGAGTGCCCATAGCTCTTCGAAGACTTTGCCAAAATTGAGCTATAAACCTGGGATCTCTGTCTGACACCACTGATACTTGAACTCTATGTAATCTCACAATTTCTTTAATATATAGCCGACTTAAAACATCCACTGAATCAGTTGTACATATAGGAAGAAAGTGTGATACTTTGGTCAACCTATCCACAATCACCCATATTGCATCCTTCCCTTTTACAGAACGCGGTAATCCAATAAAATCCATGGTGATGTGATCCTATTTCCACTCTACTACAGGCAATGGTTGGAGTAATCCTGCAGGTCTTTGATGCTCAGCCTTCACTTGTTGACAAGTAAGGCATCTAGCCACATATTCAGCAACATCCCTCTTCATTCCTTTCCACCAAAACTGGCGACGTAAATCATGATACATCTTGGTATCACCAGGATGAACAACGAATTTAGAATGATGAAATTCCTTAAGAATATCATCTTTACACTCTTTATTTGATGGAACAAAGATTCTGCCCTTGAATCGTAAACTCCCCTCTGAACCAATTGTCCAATCCACACTTCCATCACCGCATAACACTTGCTCATACAAGGCTCTAGTCTCCAAATCTTGATGTTGCAATTCAATCACTCTATGCACAAGAGATGGTTGTGCAACAAGTGTAAAAAGGCAAATTTGATCGCCGCGATCCTCAACCAAGATATCATAATCATAAACAGACCGCATCATGCTCCACTCTCCTATCATCGCACTAACCATGGCCCTCGACTTTCTACTTAATGCGTCAGCCACCACATTTGCCTTGCCTGGATGATACTGGATAGAGAAATCATAATCTTCCCAATACTCCATCCATCTTCGTTGTCTCAAGTTCAAGTGTTTTTGGGGTGAAAATGTATTTCAAACTTTTATGATCACAAAAGACTTCAAACCTCTTGCCATACAGATAATGTCGCCAAATCTTCAAAGCATATACTACTGCAGCCAGTTCTAAGTCATGGATGGGATAATTTTGCTCGTGAGGTTTCAACTGACGAGAAGCATAGGCTACAACCTGACCCTGTTGCATTAACACACACCCTAATCCATCCAAGGAGGCAACAGTGAATATCACATAATCAACTCGACGTTCTGGTATCACAAGGATAGGTGCTGAAGTCAATCTTTTCTTCAATTCTTGGAATGCTTGTTCACATGCATCATTCCACTCGAATCTGACTCCTTTCCTTGTTAACCTGGTAGTTGGTGCAGCCAATCGAGAAAAGTTCTCAACAAAACGCTGATCGTATCCTGCTAAACCCAAGAAGCTGCGTACTTCAAACACATTCTTTGGTCGCTCCCATTTTATAACTGTCTCTACTTTCGATGGATCCACTGAGATTCCTTGTCTTGACACCACATGGCCTAAAAATTTTACTTCTGATAGCCAAAATTCACATTTACTCAGCTTGGCATAAACATGATGCTCTCTTAGTGTTTGAAGTGCCACGCGTAGATGTTGCTCATGCTCAACTTCAGATGAAGAATAAATGAGGATATCATCCACAAACACAATCACGAATTGGCCTAAGTGAGGTCTAAAAACACGGTTAATCAAATCCATAAAGGTAGCAGGAGCATTAGTCAGTCCAAATGGCATGACCAAAAACTCATAATGCCCATATCGGGTACGAAAAGCGGTCTGGGTATGTCTCCTTCCTTTATTCTCAACTGATGATAACCTGAACAAAGATCTATCTTGGAAAAACAATAAGATCCTCTTAATTGATCAAACAAATCATCTATCCTAGGTAAAGGATATTTGTTTTTCACTGTGACCTGATTTAATTGCCTGTAATCTATACATAAACGCAATGAACCATCTTTCTTCTTCACAAACAATGCTGGTGCACCCCAGGGAGAAGTACTGGGTCGGATGAATCCTTTCTCTAACAATTCTTCTATTTGCAGCTTTAGCTCCCTCAACTCTGCTGGAGCCATATGGTAAGGGGTAACTAATATGGGTGCCAAACCTAGATACACCTTAATAGCAAACTCCACTTCTCTAGTTGGAGGTAACCCGGGCAATTCTTCAGAAAAAACATCAGGAAATTCACTCACCACACAAGGAAGTTCAGAAACCCCTCTATTAGTCTCTTCTACTAATATGCTTGCTATCATGTTCTTGACCCATTTCTTGTTTTGTGACTGAAGCAAAGGGTAATGCAATAATGCATATTTGTCCCCATAAAAACTGAAAACGATGCCCTTCGGCGTGTGGATGATCACTTTCTTCTTGTAATAGTCTAATATAACTCGGTAAGCGGACAACCAATCCATTCCTAATATCACATCATACTCTGTGAAATCCATAAGTATCAAATCAAATGATAACCTGTACCCATTGATCTCTAGCATACAGGAACGACATATCCTCCTAACCTCTAAAGTACTACCCATAGGTGACTCTACATGTAATATAGAGTCCAACAAATTAGACTTTAATCATAATGCAGATGCAAAATGGGTAGATATAAAAGAATGAGTAGCTCTAGAATCAAATAAAGCATGGGCCCATGCATTAAAAACCAATACTGTAACTCCCACAACCCCGTGGTCTGCAGGCTCTGTCGGCTGAGTCAGAGCAAAAACTCATCCCTGAGTCATCTGTCCCTGATGCCTAGTGCTCTAAGCTGATCTTTGAGGCCTAACAACTTGAGAAGAAGTTGCCTAAGACCTCTGAGAAGTCTGATGTGACTGAGGATTATGTCCCTGAAATGGTGGTCTAGACTATGACCCTGACCCTTATCGAGGAGTCGGTTGGGTCTGACTAGTGGCACTCTGAGGACCTCTCATACTTGCTGGACAATCCCGTTGCATGTGACCGTATTGTCCGCATCTAAAACATCTGGGACACTGACGTTGCAAATGGCCTGGCTTCCTACACCCATAACAAACTCTGTGACTCTGTGAAGACCCCACTTGACATGAAGCCTTGAGATTACAGTTGCTGAGACTGAGAATTAAAGAAAGCCTACTAGACTAAGTTCTCTGTCTGTTAGCTGAACGATCAGGCTATCTCGCTCCTCTAGAAGGTATGCCAATTCCCCCCACCTTGTGACTCTGGGATATATCCTGTTCTGCAACTAAGGCGGTCTCTACCACATCAGAGTATGTCGTCAATCTACACACTACAACTGCGGGTCTGATGTCATCTCTCAGTCCCTTTTGAAATCTCTAAGCCTTGCTAGCCTCATCCACCACCAAACTAGGTACAAAATGGGATAAGGCAGTAAATCGTGCCTTATACTGTTGCACTATCATATTCCCCTGTGTCAAGTATATAATTTCATTTTCCTTTTGGTCCCGAAAAATCGTAGGAAAATATTTATCCAAAAAAGCAGTAGAGAAGTCTCTCCATGTAAGGATGTTTCCTCCTCTAATACGCTCAACAGATGTCCACCATTGCAATGCCTCTCTTGACAATAGATGAGTTGCCACCCTAACCCGTAAATCTTCTTCAAGTTGCAAAAGATTAAAGAGGCGCTCAACTCGTATAAGCCAGTCTTCTGCAACATTTGGATTGGGCTCCCCATTGAAAATAGGTGGATTATGGCATTGGACTTCTCTAAGTGCATTCTTCATTCGGTTGTCGACACCCGCCTCTAATACCGGTTGAGGTGGTGGTGGTGGGTTAGCCCGAAGAGTCTCCCTAACCGTATTTGCCACCGTTTCTGCCAATGTATTGGCCACATCTCTCATGGCCCTGTAAAACTCCAACCTCTCACCACCCTCAGGTGGGTTGGAACTCGAAGCACTTCGTGTAGGAGAACTCATTATCTAATTTTATCAATAGCAAAAGATAGGTGGTAGAATTCTATAACATATGGAACAGAAACACAACAAACAGTTATTCAAGGCACATGCAAATACACAAACATGACTCTATCCCTCCCAAACCATCTACATCATTTTCACAGGTCCATCGTAAAGCTTAAGCTCTGATACCACTCTGTCACGCCCTAACATCCCTCATTTAGAGACTTTAGAGGTGATTATATAAGAAATTAATAAGAAATTAATTTAAAAGGCATCATCCATATCTCATTATTATTATTATTATTACATTTTTTTTTATATATCATATGAATTCATTACAACATATGACTATTTGTTCAAAATCAACTGTACATTCACTAATGACTAAAATCAATCCATAAGATTATAGTCACCTAACAAAATCTCCTATCACAAGCTAGGAGAATCAAGACAGTCCCTAAAATTCTTTGTATGCATGCAGACTCCAGACCCCCGAGGACAGCTCTGGAAAATCACTAGTGTGAGCATCCTTTTGTGTACCTGTGGAGGGAAAGGATGAGCATAACGCCCAGTGGGAAAAATCCTAACATTATATTAAATCACACGCATTCAACAATTACTTAAGTACAAAGTTACACACCCAATAATAATAAATCCAACAATTATGTTCATTTGCATGTCAAGTTTATAGTTGTGCTCTCCTTGGATCCGTATACAAAATGGCCCATCTAAGGTCCAACACATCATGTTTATATAACTTGTGTTCCCTTTGGATCCGTATACAAAACGGTCCATCTAAGGTCCAACACATCATTTTTATAGTATTCATGTTCCCCTTGGATCCGTATACAAAACGGTCTATCCAAGGTCCAACACATCATTTTTATAGTATTCGTGTTCCCCTTGGATCCGTACAAAAAACGGCCTATCCAAGGTCCAACACAAAAATTTTTATCTTCGCATTCTCCTTGGATCCATATACAAAACGGCCCATCCAAGGTCCAATGCAAATATTAACAACCTTTCAATATCATCACTATCATAAATCTCAAGAAAATATATTTTTTATGCAAAATCCAAGACTTTTTGGGAAGTGTACAGTCGATTTGGCGTGATTCTGTAATTTCACTCAACACTCGACACTCGACGCTTGAACATGCGCGTTGAGTCATGCACGCAACGCGCAACACTTGACCCTCGACACTCGGTGCTAGATACTCGACATAACGCCTCTCGACACTCTACACTCAACGCTCGAACATGTGCGTCGAGTCGCGCACGTAACGCGCCACACTCGACCCTCGACACTCGGCGCTAGACACTCGACATTCGAACGTGCGTGTCGAGTCACGCACGCAACGCGCGACACTCTACCCTCACACTCGGTGCTAGGCACTCGACTAAACGCCTCTCGACACTCGACACTAGATGACAAACACTCGACACTCGACAAATGAATGTCGAGTGTTGTCGAGGGAAACACTAGAATCGAAATCCAGAGTCGGTTAAAGCATCCTATTTCCAGATTTCAACTCCCAACTTAAAAAATTCACCAAAAATATGTTTTAACTCCAAATTCAACGAAATCATCGGCTAATTAAAGCTCTATATGTCTATTTTCTTAAACAAATGAAAATCACACAATTCTCAATCCAGAAAAATGCACCAGCTCAAACAACACAAGACAGTCACATGAACTACAACTCCTCTCAAAACCATCTCTACTTAACTTCATCACACTTAGTTTTCACACACAATTCCTCATTCAAACCACAAACAATCAACTTACAATAAGTAGTTTCGCTCATAGATCATCATCCAAGCAATAAACAATCAAGTTAGAATAGATCACATGCATAACAAACCAATATCAAATAAACAACACAATACATGACATGAGGTAAGCATAGTGTTAGAAAATCCCTACTTCTTTTCCAAGCTTATATACTTCTTTGAAAATTTTTCTCTCTTTTCTTCTTCTCATTCTTCTCTTCTTCTCTTCCTGGAACTGTGGAACTCTCTTCTTCTTCTTTTTTTTTCCTTCCCCTTAATTCTAGAAAATCCTTTCTTATATAAACATAAGGCCTTGGTTCATGGGCCTAGGTCCACCAACTTCCAACCCACTCAATACTTTATATACAATTTCTAAATTTTACAATATATAAATGCATATATATTAATTTTCTTTTGAAACCCCACATTCTTCTTCTTAGGTTAGGTGACAACAATGATGTCCTCCACACAGTCATTGGAAAACCCTCAAGAACAATTTCAACTACAAGACATTAAAAATGTTAGTGGGGGTACTCGATTTTTCATTGATATTAACCCTCCAACGGTTTAGTTAGTGAACTGGTTAACTATTTAGGTAAAACCAAAAAAGTACTTTAAATAACAAATATGAATTATAAACAAATGAAAATAGTAAGGAACAATGATGAACATAGATGGACAGTTGAAATCATGCTTAGAGTCGATTTATAGTCGCTCTTAATTAGGGTAAACAAGATATCAACCCCTGCACAAGTCAAAAACACTTGTACTTAGAGGCCAATTAACACGTCTTTAATGTTGGTCATTCTTTAGGTTACATATTTTATAATCCTGTTAGTCTATGTGTTCCTTTAGAATATTCATAATTGGAAACATTTTTTTTTTTGATCTGAGAGCACACTACGTTAGCATATGGAATGCTAGGTATCAACTAATTTATTCAATGTGGCATGTTGACATAATGAAACATACGTTATAAATGATTCTAGCTTGGTAACTTTTTTGCTAAGGTGTACTTAACATTCGAGCCACTCTTTGCCTTGGGTTTTATATATAATAGGTTTGGAGGGTAACTATATAATCTCCACACCGAGTTGTAGCTTATACCAAGCTCTTTCAGAAAGGACATTTGGTCTTTGTACTTGTGCTTGCATTTTACCCATCACAAATATCATTATATAAAGGAATTTAAATGGTGATTTGATGGGTGACTTATCTTAGAGGGAGCATGTAAGCATTGGAATTTTTCTTATGGTTTTGAGGCCTAGTGATGATAGCTAGAGACATCAATCAAAAGTCCTTTCCAGACTAGCAGGGATACCAAGTGTCAACACTGAAATGGGGTAGAGAGCCAAGTAGGCTTAAGACTGGTGCGAAACTGGTAGGGAGTAATCAAGACCCTAGGAATCATGTCCATCATACGAATATGTGGATCGACCTTTATGGTAAGGTCACCGTGGGGGTTGGAAGGGGGGCAGGCCCCCCTTCCGGGGGGTAGAGGGTAGCACCCCCGCCCTAAATGGTAGGCATGGGTTTTAGAATTCAGAAATAGAGTTGGCACCTATAGGCTAGGGCTTGCGCCTCTAGCACTATACTTGTACGCCTCTAGGATAAGAGGTGGCACACGAGCGCCTTCAGTCACTAGAGGCAAGCTCCTCTAGGGTTCATGCCTTAGAAGGATCTAGAAACCCTACTAGTGCCTACAGTAGAGGCAGCGCACAAGCACTTTTAGTCACTAGAGGCGAGTGCCTCTATGGCTCGTGCCTCAAAAGGATCTAGAAACCCTACTAGCGCTTATGCTAGAGGCATGCACCTTTAACACTACAAGCGTGCGCCTGTATCTACAGTCCCACATTGAAAAAAAAAAAAACTCAATTGCTGGCCAATTGGGTTGATATAAAGAAACTCAGCTCTCGGTTCTAGGCAAGTGAATTTTGGGGAGAAAATACCCAGAAAATTATTATGTCGATGTTTTCTATAGTCAAGATTCTTCCTCTGATAGTGATCATAGTCAAGTAAGGTTCTGAGGGCCTTCTTCTCATATTTATTTTTCTTTCTATTCTAGTTAATTGCCATTATTAGCTTAGGTATAATTAAGAAATAATTATGCCATGTCTAGTTTATGATTAGTAGTTAATTAGTAGTAACTAATTATGCCATGTTTAGTTTAGGATTAGTGGTTCGGTAGTCAATTATGCATGATTAGTGAGTAATTATGTAGTTAATTAATCATTCATTAGTGATTAATTAGTGATTAGTTAAGCATGATTAATGGTTAATTAATGGCTAATTGTATGATGTTTAGATGTTAATTATGCATGCTTAGTCAATTAAAAATTAATGTCATGATTAGTGTAGAAATGCCATGTTTAGATCAATGTTTATCTTAATTATGCTTGTAATTGCTAATGCTTTTATTTGATGATTAAGGGTTACCTTGAAATTCCTTTGGTTTTCAATAGCGTTTATTTTAGTGCAATATTATTCAAAATGATTAAAGTCCTCAATCCCTTCCCCTATGTTTGACAGAAATGTAATCAGTTCTCATCCCCTTTCTATGTATTTATATAAATGGTTAACACCTAATACATAATAAAAAAATATAAAATTAGTTGTGTGCATAATAAAACTTAGGATAAAGATTGAATAGCATAAGTGACTCATAACTTAGAACTCAATAGGCCTTACTTTGATTAACATCCAAGCTGGTTTAACCTGTACATAACTTCCCAAAACCGTCTCTAAATGGATAATGGGTAGTTAGGTCTAGAGAAGCAAGAGATCAGTTGTTGTCATCCATATTTTCCTATGGTTAATTACCCGATTGGTGAGTTTATCATTTCTGCAAGTCTTGTCTCTGTAATTAGACTCATATGGCCGTCTAAGTCTTTGAAAAGAGCTTAGAAAATTGGTGCCTAGATCGCAAGCACTTAAAGTGGGATGAAAGCCTCGCTCACAAAGTGATTGACAAAAAATCCATGTAGTAATGCTATACTCACAAACTTCAGATAAGAAGTTTTTATCCCAACTGTGGTGGCAGCTGACATGTCAACACTTATATTTGCCGCATGACACCTCTTTTATTAAATTAATTAATAGGGTTTAAGCCATATTATGGCCTCGATTAACACAACTCTTCATCTCTATTCAATTCAGCATTTTTTCCTTGGATAATCTGGCTTGCTAAATCAATTAATCTACCTACTAGAATATAAGCTTAGTTTAGTTTTTCTTTGCATCCCATATCTACCTACTATAATAAAAGTATAGCATTGAGCATTTGTAGAGTCAGAGAAGGAGATAAGTTAAATAACATGGAGAAGAGGAATTTCACAAAGGTAAGTGAGATTTGTTGTCGTGGCATTGTTAAATGGAATGAAAATTTAAAGATTTTGTGTAACTTTTCTGGTTACACTAATGGCTTAAACCCTACTAAAGTTAAGTTTAAATTTTTCAATTTGAGTATTTTTTAATTCACTTTGACTCTTTTGTTAGTGATCTTTGTTATAATTTTGATTATATTTATCAAGTTTGATTGTCGAGGTTGAGTATTTTAGGGTTTACTTTAGAGCCTGAATATTTGTTTAGATTGCATATTTATGAATTTTTATTTTTCAAATGGAAATTTGGTAGTGTTTATTTGATTAATCCATATACCTTGATGAAAATCAACCTTTGCAGGTTCATTAATCTTGGGATCATTATTATTTTATAGCTTCTTTACTCATTGACTTTGGTTTTTCTTTGATAATGATAAAATTTAGTTGATAAGCTTTATGCCTGATACATTTACTTTCAAATCAAACAATTGTAAATAATCTATGGTTACAAATTAATATTCATTCTTTTAAGATCTTGTCAATTTGTTGGGTTTTGTTACTCGAATAGCCTCAAGCAGATTAAGCTAGTTCTTTATTTGCTTAACATATATCTTGTACAAGATTTATTTGCTCGGATTTCTGTCGCACTCTAATTTAATTAATGTAAAATGTGTAATTTCCAATGCAAGTTTAGGTGATATGTTTGATGTTTTAGACTTCTACCGAGTTCATCATATATTTTGCTGCATCATTCAATCTAGCAAAGCATGACAAATTTGTTCTCTCATTTGTTTTTTATGGGATATTTAAGGCTTAAACTAAGGGCCAAGGGCAAGGAACAAGGTCTCTATTGTTGTAACCGTGTAGAATTCGATGATTCGTAAAAGAAAAAGAGCTTGAGACTAAGGCTCCTTTCATTAGTGATATAATTAAAGGTGGTCCCTCTCTATGTGGGAGTGACTTTTAATATCTTATTTGAATCTTTTCTTTTCTTTTTTCCTAAAATAACTTGTTAGTTTCATAGTGATCATGTAAGTTCACCTATCTAATTTCACTTTCCTTTAGTTTAACCAGAAAAGTTGTACAAAATCTTAAATGTTTCATTCCATTCAACAACACCATGACAAGGAATCTCACCTACCTCTTTGAAATTCCTCTTCTCCATGTTATTGAACTTATTACCTTTCTTTGACTCTACCGATACTCGGTGCTACTTATATTATATTGGGTAGATACAGGATGCAAAACAAGACAAAACTTATGAGTTTATGAGTTTCGGATAGCGAGATGAATTTGATTGTAGATTAACTAATTTAGCAAGCCAAATTATCCAAGAAAAGTGCCAAATTGAATCAAGATGAAGCATTGCGTTAAAGGAGGTTGTATGTAAGCATGAAATTTATACTCATGGTTTAAGCCCAATAACAATAACCAAACATACTAGATGAAGTGGAACGTTGGTTTGAAAAAAAGACTGAAAATATCTAAAACACAAAGTCTAATTACACACATAAAGCCCAACTTATACATAAAAATCCCAAAAACATCAAAAAAAGCCCAAAACAAGAAGGCCCACATGTTGAAAAGCTGGCCATGTGTGTAGGAATTACACTATGTGTGTAGCAAAATGACTCACGTATGAAAAATCACTCTACGCATGCAACAAAATGACTCACATCTGAAAAAACACTCTGCACATGTAGTAAAACAACCTAGTGCTTGAAAGGGGAGAAGGCCTTGGATACATCCGCTACAGTGCAGCAGATGCAACCATAGGGCTCCATATAGGCACCACGTAAGGGTGATGCACCTATATGGCACATGTTGGGCCGTTCGCTGCAGTGCAGCGGATGTACCCAAGCTCTTCTCCTGAAAGGGAGGAGTCGCACCTAAAAGATGCAAGGGAGAAGAGGCGCATGCCTTCCGTCATGCGCGCACTCAAGCTTCCTCGTTTTCAATAAATTCGAGCATAGTTTCCCATTTTGGATCAGCCACTATTCACCTTATTTTGCATGCAAAGCCTGAAGAAATTCTTTTGCCCATTTTTATTCTTTCCAGCCCACTTCTTTCAATATTTTTCATATACAACCCCATTTCTAACTCACTTTCAATCCATTTCTTCTACATTTTCACATATACAACCTTGTTTTCAATCGATTTTCAAACAACCGACCACTACTTGTTAGTATTTCGTAAAGCTTGAGGGCAAATTATCAAATTTCGCCTCTCATATTCATCATCTCTGTTTCACTTTTACTTTACGATTTTACAATAGTTATGTTTAATATGGAGACTAAGTGAATACGGGCAAGTGATGGTGGATCGATGATATTTGGCGGGAAACCACCACTCTAACATGCCTTTCCCTTAGCATTTTACGGTTTATTTTACTACATTTTTACCTTTATCATCTTTATTTTATCTTTACTATTTAGTTTATTTGTTTTTTTAATTACTATTCATTTATTTATGTCCTTTATTTTATCAAACTTTACTTTTTGCACACTTTTATTTATTGTCATTTATCTTCACCGTATTTTATTTATTGTTCTTTACTTTTTATCTCAATTTACTCATTATCACCATTTTTACCATGGATACCATCCAAATTGTGGATGGTCATCCCATTCTTTATCATCTAAAGGAAGCAATTCAAATCATGGACAGTTATCCAATTTCTCTTATAGACACTATTCAATCATGAATAGTTGTTCATTTGAAATCTTTGTCCATTAAATGTGTAAAGGATACCATTTAATTCATAAATGAGTGTCCTAATCTCGTGGACCGTGTAGAGAACCATGTCATCAGACTTATGGGTAGTGTGCGTTTACTGCATTATGTTGATATTCCTCCATTTATCTTTATATTTACTTAATTGTCATTTTGGCCTCTATATTTGCTTTACTTTCTATACTATTGAGATGTTAAGATGTTGGTTGAAGTGGGTAGACTCACATTGATGGTGAGGAACCTGTTTTGAGAAATGATATGAAGTGTTGACTAAATCAGGTAGGCCCGTATTTGTGGCGGGAAACCCATGAGTGTTATGGAGGGGTAGGCTCATGATTAATGGTGATAAATCCATTTTGTTGAGATTGATGTTGTGAGCATAAGGGAGATTGGAAGTCGGATGGAGCCATAATGCTTGGTGGTGGATCCCTTTTCAAATGGTAGGCCCGTTAAGCTCGGTGGAGAAAATAAAAGTGTTTATTTATTCTTTGAGCTTTTCTTTATCTTATCTTTATTTTTATCATCCTTACTTGTGATGTATGGTTGTAATCCTCGTCTCGTTTTTCCCATGCTTGCAAAATTTTTATACTATATTTTCCTTTCCTCCCATGAATGATTATAAAATGTCTTACCTAACATGTAATAAACAAGATAAAATCAATTATGTGCCTAAAATGAACTTGAGATCAAAATAGAATATAGTTGATCGACTAAAACCTTGAACTTGACAAACACTAGCGGAGGTTAGATTTTGTCTGAGCGAATCAAAGATCCGTACCTAACTTCCCAAACCTGACTCTGAAGGGATGATAGGTAGTTAGGTCCAAAAGTAAGGGATCAATTACTATCATCCAATTTTTTCTGTGATTAGTTACTTGGGTGGTGACTTCGAAATCTACAGAAATTATTTTTGTGACTCGTTCTGTGGTATTCTCAAGCACGAAAAGGGCTTGGAAAGCAATGCCGTGGTCGCAATCACTTAGAGTGGGATTAAAGCCCCTCTTACATCGTAATATGGCTTAAACCCTATTAATTAATTTCATAAAAGAGGCATGATGTGGCAAATTGTAAGGGTTAACATGTCACCTGCCACCTCAATTGATATATAAATTTTATATCCCAACTTTGTAAGAACAACATTACTGATAAGGAGACATGGGTTTTCTTCTCAGCCACTCCCTCTAAGATAAGTCACCTACCAAATCACCATTTAAATTCCTTTATATGAATATTGCATCATCTCATTTAATTAGTATCATTTAATTCTACTAATTAATTTCTAATCACATTATACCATATTAGTTTTACTTTAGTATTATTTTTAAAATAATTTTTATTTAATATATTTCTGAGTTTACAAGTAGGAAATACTACTGAAAATAGATGAATCCTATCATAGGGGTAATATTGTTATAAAAAATAAATAATGCCCATCCCATCTAGCTTGTTATTAGAACCTTAGTCTTGGGTATAGTTGACTGCAATGTAGCCATCCAATCTTATGGTATGTGCAACATAAGCATGCAAACTTGGCATAACAAGATTGAATGATTGCATTACAACCAATTGTACCCAAGACCTTCTTATTATCATAACTTAGCAATTATATCCTCATGGCTTAACGAATTATACAACTCCTAAAATAATTGCGGAGCTAGTAGATATATGCAGCTAAAAATCATAGAATAGCCATTGAAAATTTTATTCAAAAATTAATCATTTTCATAATACATTTTTCTTCGAAAAATTAAAAAAAAAAGGCTTGTTGAGCTTGGTGGGTTGATGATAAATTAATCTAATGGGCCAACATTCAACACTATTATTATTTTGGTACCTTATTGAGCCAAAAAATAAAAAAGGCCTACAGTCAAATATAAAAGCCCTTTGTAAAATCTTATTAGTTACAAAAAAATTTAAAAAATAGACTTTAATTTCACGACTTTTTCAAAAGTAGCCCCTGTACCCAAAAAATTTCATGCCATGGCCTCAAATGCTAGAGTTGTCCAAAATGTCACCAATTTTCCCGTTCAAGCATTCAAGTCCTTCCCTCCAACAAATCTAAAACACCACCAACGATACTCTCCATTGAAATTGTTTCTTTTTCACTTTCACTCCTTCGCATTCAAGATACAAGATTGAAGAAGGCATCACAGGTTCAAGGAGCGAGGAAGACAAATTGTTTAAAGAGAGAAATGAAGAGGAGAAGAGCCATTCCCATAGTTGAAGGTATATCACCACCATCTTCAAGTAAGTCACATGAAATGGTCGGTTTTGAATTCATTTTGTGCCAGAAACTAGAGTTTGACATCGTGTAAAACTGATTAGGGTGAAAATGAGATTCCATTGTGAATTTTAGAGTGATAAATATAAATATGATAATTTAAGGAAATGAATGATTTTAGGGTTTTTGGTTGTGTTAGAAATAATGATTACTCGATAATAACTTGACACTTGATGTTGGTTCATGATATGTGTTGTTGAAGAAGTTCGTAATGGAGATTTACAAAGGTGGAAGACGCTATTTGATAGTTCAAAATGTGAATAAAAGGTCATTAGACCTTGAATCGTATAGTGTCAAACTATCGAACCAATGTCAAACCATCAAGTCTCATGTGGATGTGTTGAATTATCATTAAATCTTTAAACCCTTGTTGAATCTAAAGGTGTACATAGGTCAGTTTGGGTCAGGTTTGCTTCTACCCGAATTGACCCAACTAAGGTAAGGTATTTTATTTCGCCACCCAACCATACCTAAGAAGAGTACTACAACTGACAATAATCGGTTCGGACAAGTTCAGATGGGTATTTTTTGATTTGACCAAAGTAGAAACCACAACCATATTTGTTTCTCTCTAATGTAGAGCATTTCTCTCTACTATAGTTGTAAAAGAAATATAATATTATAAGCAAGTGTTGAAAATGTGATAACTGTTAATTGAACTACAAATTTGCGGGCAACACTTGGCCTATGAAAAATGTGAAATATAAACAAAAAGTGCATGAAGAGTCTAACAATGTAAATTTTCAAGGTGTAAATGAAAAGAAGCAAAGGTCATGCTTTCACAATTTCACATTCAAACTCAAATGAAGTGTAAATCAGTGTGAAGAGGTGGTGCTTTAACCATTAGATGAAGCAAAGACTAAAGAGGAGAAAAGATGGTGTAAAAATCATCTTCGTGAGAACAAAGTGACGCTGGAGGAGAAAAGATACAAGACGGAAACGAAGAGAGAGTAAAGATTTGGGGAAAAAGGATTTCTAGAAATTTTAAAAAAAATTAGAATATAGGGTAAAAGAGTTTTGTTGAAATGTATAACTTGTGTACGTAATGTATTTTATAACAAATATCATTATGACGCATGGAATTCTTTCAAAAATTATAGATACTGAATTGGGTTAGGTAAAATTTTCGGTTATCTCATACAATTCGATAATCGACCAAAAAATTTTGGTTATTTAATAGCTTCACTATAAGCCACTTATGACCTCAGTGATAGGTGTTTATTTATGTATTACTTTCATATCAATTTGTCCATGTTTCTTTGCTATATTCCTTGGTATTTTTATGGTTTTGTGTGGTTTTGATGTTTGTAGGAGTTTTGGAGCAACTTGCACAAAAATGGAGTAAACCCCTTCATTTTCACCTCTGCTAATCAGCCAATTTCTCGGAGTTGATTGTATCGATGTACAATTAGCCGGATAACATGCTATATACCGTTAGAAAGCTCTCGAAGTCTATTTTCTAGAGAAATTTACGGTTTATAAATCCATTCAGTGTACCAAAAGTTGTAATCAAAACAGTGTGAGATGTATAGAAATATAATTCCACAAGCACTGTAGCATGTATAATACGGGGCACTATAGCAGAGTATTTAAACACATTTTAGGGTTTTATTTTCATAACTTGAAGAGGGGAGAACGTGGTGGAGGCTGAAGCTCTAGAATTCTTTCATCTCTTGGAGTTCTTGAAGGAGAAAGGAAGCTTGGAAAGAGGAAGAACTACAATCCAAAGAGAATTACATCAAATTTGCTAAGTTTTTCCCTTACCTTTCATTTTCTGGAATGTCTCCATGTTGTATTGTATTTACCACGTTTTTAAACATGTGTAACTGAATCTGAATTGGTTGAGGGTGATTTCAAAGCCCCTGATATGGTTTTTGTAAGTTGATTGTGTAAGGAATTGTTATCCAATTCTCTAATTGAAGTTGCTTGTATTCTCCCATATTAAATGCTTATGATTGCTTGCTGATTGTATTTGAGTGGCCAACTGAATATAATCTGGTTGTGATTTATTGCTAGACTAGAAATCTTGATCCGTAATTGTCTTGAATTTATAATCATTAGTAGCAAAATTGTGATCAGAGATTGCAATTGGAGAATACAACCTAAGTTAAATAATCCGAGCTTGTGTGTTTATTACTTAGATCAACCTATCTTTCTTATCGTAAGCATCCATTGAATTAAATTTAGAGAGCTTGTTCTAGGTTGTTTAATGGATAGAGATTAAATAAAGAGCATGTTTTATTTAACAACAACGTAAGGAAAGATTGGGGTAACAGAGCTTGTTGTTATCTACGGTTGATAATTTCAATGGTGTAATTGGATGACAATTCTATGATTAATTCGCAAATCCATATCTTGTGGCAGAGAATGATCCCTTAACTAGATTTCTATCATTGATTAATTCCAATTTCAATTAAGTTTGCATTGTGTTATTCATTAATTACCGTCGTATTCAGTTTTTCATCCAGTTAATCAACCAACAAAACCTCCCATTTAGTTAATTGTTGCTGGAAATAACAAATTCAATTAGAATCAATTCTCGTGGGAACGATATCTTACTTATCACTTTATTACTTGTGCAACTAGTATACTTGCTAGTTTCGAACGCATCAAGTTTTTGGCGCCGTTGCCGGGGATTGATTTTCTAATCGATTTGTTATTCTGTCTTTACTGATAATTCTTGATCTTTACTTTTTGATTGTTTGTATTTAGGCTTTTATGTCCGAGGGAGAAGCGGATCAGCAACTTAAGAGAATTAAGGAGTTTCTCCAATCCTCGAATTTAAGACTAAATCGATCAATTTCAACTCCACCTCCAGAATTTGACCTTGCATGACATACTTCCCTCCCATCTTCTTGCAGTTCAATCAAATCTGAATCGGAAGTAATGGCGATGGAAAATGATCAGACTCTTAAGGAGTTAGCGGCACCAATTATCGATCAACAACCGCTGTGCATAAATACCAATCTTGAGGTAGATTTTGAACTTAAATCTGGACTAATTCATCTGTTGCCTACATTTCATGGTTTTGCAGGAGAGGATCCTATCAAATACCTCAGAGAATTTCATGTGGTATGCTCAAGTATGAAGCCAACTGGCGTGCCTGAGGAGCAAATAAAATTGAGAGCTTTTCAATTCTCATTAGTAGATTCGGTGAAAGATTGGCTATACTATCTACCACCGGGTACCATCACCACGTGGAATGAGATAAGTAAACTCTTTTTAGAGAAATATTTTCCCATTTCGAAAGCTATAAACATTAGAAAAGATATTTGCGACATTCGACAACACAATGGAGAATCACTTTATGAATATTGGGAGAGATTTAAAAGGTTATGTGCTAGTTGTCCAAACCACCAAATTAGTGATGGACTCCTAATTCAATATTTCTATGAGGGTCTCTTACCAATGGAAAGGAGTATCATTGATGCTGCTAGTGGTGGAGCACTAGTTAATAAAACATCGAAAGTGGCAAGACGTTTGATTAGTGACATGGCAGCGAACTCCCAACAATTCAGCAGTCAATTTGAGCCACAACTACCAAAAAGAGTAAATGAGGTAAGTACTTCAAACATTGAACAACAAATTTGTGAACTAACCTCTCTTGTAAAAAAAATGGCTGTAGGACATATGCAGCAATCTTATGCATGTGGGGTATGTTCTGCCATGGACCATCCAACCAACATGTGTCCAACTTTGCAAGAAAGAGATACAGAACAAGCCAATGCCATGGGTGGATTTCCAGGACAACCAAGGCAAAGGTATGACCCTTTCTCTAATACTTACAATGCTGGATGGAGAGATCACCCTAATTTAAGATATGAGAATCATCAACCAATTGCCCCAAATGCCATACCAAATCGACCACCAGGTTTCAATCAACCAAGGTTGCAGCAACCATTTCAAGCACAACCACAACCAGCACCACAACCAGCTCCACAAAATTCAGGTATGTCTCTCCAGGATATTGTTAAAGCACTTGCCACTAACACAATGCAATTTCAACAGGAAACTAGGGCAAGTATCCAAAACCTGGAAAGTCAAATAGGACAATTGGCCACTAACATGAGCAAATTTGAGAGTCAAAGCTCAGGAAAATTACCATCTCAGCCAGTGATCAATCCAAGAGGAGAATGGCTGGTGATAAGTGGGTCTATTTTAAGTATCATTTTCATATCAATTCGTCCAGTTTTCCTTTGCTATATTCCTTGGTAATTTTATATTTTTATGTGGTTTTGATGTTTGTAGGAGTTTTGGAGCAACTTGCACAAAAATGGAGTAAAACCCTTCATTTTTACCTCTGCTAGTCAACCATTTCTCGGATTTAATTGTATTGATATACAATGAACCCGATGACATATTATATACCGTTGGAAAGCTCTCGAAGTCTATTTTCTGGAGAACTTTACGGTTTATAAATCCATTCAGTGTACCAAAAGTTGTAATCAAAACAGTGTGAGATGTATAGAAATATAATACCACAAGTCACTGTAGCATGTATAATACGGGACAATTGGCATCACGGTTATTTATTTAACAACAAAGTAAGGAAAGCTTGGGAAACAGAGCTGGTGTTATCTACGGTTGATAACTCCAATGCTGTAATTGGATGACAATTCTACGATTAATTCGCAAATCCATATCTTGTGGTAGAGAATGATCCCTTAACCAGATTTCTCTCATTGATTTTTCACTCAAATTAACTTTCTGTTTTGTTATTCTTTATTTGCATTAATATTTCATCTAGTTAATCAAACAACAAAACCACCCATTTAGTTAATTGTTGTTGGAAATAACAAGTTCAAATAGAATCAATCCTCGTGAGAACGATATCTTACTTATCACTTTATTACTTGTGCGACTAGTATACTTGCTAGTTTCGAACGCATCAAGTTTTTGGCGCCGTTGCCGGGGATTGATTTTCTAATCGAGTTGTTATTTTGTTTTCATTGTTGATTCATATTTTCTTTGTTTTTCTTTTCTGATTGTTTGTGTTTAGACAACATAGCAGTAAACTTCTATCAATTCGGTAGCGGATTTGA
>SNVD02004360.1:0-19733 GCA_013180625.2 Boswellia sacra | reverse complement strand
TTGGTTTGGAGAAGGCAATAAGAGGCGTAAACTGGATTTATCACTCCATCTGTAATCCATATCTGCTGGTTTGCTTCATTTTCGTTTGCTTTCTCTTTATTGTGTTTATTTGAGTTGAGTTTTTTTCAGGTTGTTTCTCTCACCCCAGCTAATATTTTCTAATCTTGGCTTTTAGAGTGGTGGCTTAAAAAGTTCAAGTTCTCTTGAAACGCATTCTGGATTTCTTTAATCCATAATTGCTGAATAAGGAGGCTAACTCGTAAATTTTTAAACCCATTCTAACTGACTTGTTGTTTTTTTGCCTGATTTGTTGGACTGTTATATTTCCTTTATTTTTTTTTCTGAGAAGTTAGTCTTTATGTAATTTGAGCTTGTGTGTTTTTGTCTTTACCAGTTTCGAATCCTCCAAAAAAACATTGCTGGCAACCCCCCCCCCCCCCTATGCAGAATGGCAGAATATGGCGTTTTCTTAACTCTTGAAACGCATTCTCTCTCAATAAATCTGTAGTTTGTTTATTTCATGTTGTTTGAAGTGTCTTGTTTCTTATTTTGTTCTTTTATAATAAAGGTATATAGGCTGGAAACCTTAAGTCTGCGGGCTACTGGTCCTAAGGATTGTTGAAATATACAATCTTGACTCAGGTGTAACAACGCCACGTACCTCTTTTCTTGCATTTTGTGGGTCGATGATAAGATAATGATTGAATGAAGAATAACTCTTGGAAAATGATAAATGATGCATGGATCTGTGTGCTTGAAATGTTTATTGGTTTTCGCTTTGCTTCTGATTCCTTGCGCAACATTGAGCACTGAGCTATTATCACTGAGTTATTTGTTCACTTAGAGAAAGTTTATGTAATTTAAATTTTTCTTCAGATTTCAATGAATTCTAGAACTTGTTTGATGGTCACTCGAGGCGAAATCCTAGACTGTGCAACATTGGGGAAATGATTTAGTCCATCTTTGGACCGTTTGAGCCTTAATAGCCAACCTTGACTGAAATTGATCCCTAGTTACCCCTTTGAGCCTTTGTAAGCCTTTTTCTTTGATAACTCACTAAAAGATTTCCTAACCTCAAATGAATTTGTTCCAAACAGTTTATCCCTTACCTATGAGCATGTAGATCATTCACAATTAAATTCTGAGCTATTTTCTGGTTTTGGGAAGTTAGAGGAGGTTGGGATGTGTCATGAGCAATGCAAGTGAGTCCTATTGTGTTTGTAAAAAAAAAAAGAAAAAGAAAAAAAAGCCAATCTGTACTTATCGTCCACGTACTTACACATTGAGGACAATGTGTTGTTTAAGTGTGGGGGAGGGGAAGTGTAATACAAAAAAGAAAAAAAGAACAAAAAGAACAAAAAGAACAAAAGAAGAAGAATAAGAGATCTATACCCTTAAGTGTTCTTAAAAAGAATGAAACAACAAAGTGTGTGGGTGTAGTTTTCTTTTGTTTTCTGCAAAAAAAAAAAAAAAGATTGAGTGTTCTAAATAAGTTTGGGGGAGTAACCTGGTGAATTGAAATGAAGTTGTGTTGTCGGGTTGAGTTCTACATAGTATTGAATGATTTATGTATTTGTGGGTGATTTGAGCCAAATTATTATCCTTTATCATACCTTCACCCAAGCCAAACGTTACAAGCTTAATAAAGTCCTACTTGATCCTTGGCGTTGTGCATGTCTACATCAGTGGAGAGTGACTTGAAAAGCAGGCCTATGGAGTTCATTGATACACACATCTTTAATATTAGATATGATTCATTTTTATGCATAAACTCATCCGGGTTACAAGTGATTAGGTGAGAATGGCTCTACACACACACACTTGAGGCATTGAAGTGAAGCGAAACTAATCTTTCGGATAAAATTGTTGATCAAGTGCATTATTTTGAAGTTTTCCTTGGGTTATAATTAAGTACAATCTTTGAGGCCTATTTGCAAGATGAAGCATTTGTGTGTTTTAATTTTTTGTTGATTCTTTTTCGGTTTAGTTTTATTTCATATTGTCGTAGTTGCTCGAGGACTAGCAAAGTCTAAGTGTGAGGGAATTTGATACGTGTCTATTTATATATCATTTTCATATCAATTCGTCCATGTTTCTTTGCTATATTCCTTGGTATTTTTTATGTTTTTGTGTGGTTTTGATGTTTGTAGGAGTTTTGGAGCAACTTGCACAAAAATGGAGTAAAACCCTTCATTTTCACCTCTGCTAGTCAACCATCTTCACGGATTTAATTGTAATGATATACAATGAACCCGATGACATATCATATACCGTTGAAAAGCTCTCGAAGTCTACTTTTTAGAGAAATTTACGTTTATGAATCCATTCAGTGTACCGAAAGTTGTAATCAAAACAGTGTAAGAAGTGTAGAAATGTAATTCCACACATCACTGTAGCATGTACCATACGGGACACTGTAGCACGTTACTGTAGCAGAGTATTTAAAACACATTTTAGGGTTTTATTTCATAACTTGAAGAGGGGAGAACGTGGTGGAGGCTGCAGCTCTGGAATTCTTTCATCTCTTGGAGTTCTTGAAGGAGAAAGGAAGCTTGGAAAGAGGAAGAACTACAATCCAAGAGAATTACATCAAATTTGCTAAGTTTTTCCCTTCCCTTTCATTTTCTGGAATGTCTCCATGTTGTATTGTATTTACCACGTTCTTAAACATGTGTAACTGCATCTGAATTGGTTGAGGGTGATTTCAAAGCCCCTGATATGGTTTTTGTAAGTTGATTGTGCAAGAAGTTGTTATCCAATTCTCTAATTGAAGTTGCTTGTATTTTCCCATGTCTAATGCTTATGATTGCTTGCTGGATTGTATTTGGGTGGCCAACTGAATATAATCTGGATATTGTCTATTGCTCGACTAGAAATCTTGATCCGTAATTGTCTTGAATTTCTAATCCTTAGTAGCAAAATTGTGATCAGAGATTGCAATTGGAGAATACAACCTAAGTTAAATAATCCGAGCTTTTGTGTTTATTGCTTAGATCAACCTATCTTTCTTATCGTAATGCATCCATTGAATTAAATTTAGAGAGCTTGTTCTAGGTTGTTTAATGGATACAGATTAAGTAAAGAGCCTATTTTATTTAACAACAAAGTAAGGAAAGATTGGGATAACAGAGCTTGTGGTTATCTACGGTTGATAACTTCAATGCTGTAATTGGATGACAATTCTACGATTAATTCGCAAATCCATATCTTGTGGTAGAGAAGGATCCCTTAACCAGCTTTCTCTCATTGTTTTTTCATTCGAATTAACTTTCTGTTTTGTTATTCTTCGTTTGCATTATTATTTCACTTAGTTAATCAATCAACAAAACCCCCCATTTACTCTGTTTTTGCTTTCGAATAACAACTTTAATTAGAATCAATCCTCGTGGGAACGATATCTTACTCATCACTTTATTACTTGTGCGACTAGTATACTTGCTAGTTTCGAACGCATCATGTAATTTGTGCTATTTCTTTTTGAGCTATATTTCTGGGTGGTAATGGATTATCTATTATCCATACTTCCGGTATAGTAATTTCATTCCATTTGAGTAATTTTGGAGTATAAGTTGATGTTGGAGTATTTTCTTCTGTTTCTACTGTTAATATTGTAGTTTCTCCTCTAGTATCTTGTAATCTACATCTTGGATTAAACTCTGAACTAGTTTGTTTAAAATATATTCTATAAAGTAATAAATACCCATGCCTATTTTGCGTAAAAATTGATTATGGTAAATGTATATTTAGTAATCTAATATTGTTGGATCGTGTAGACTAGCTTCAAAATTTGGGGCACAATAAATAGCACCATTACAGAGGTTTGATTGTACTACTCCTGATAAGGAATCTTAAAATTTTAGTAATGTTTTATCTCTTAATAACATTAATACTGGGGAGTCTATTCCAATTTTTGATAATGGCTTAATAGCTATTTGTATTAATCCGAAATGTATATAATTAAATCCTTTTTGTTTATAATTTTCTATTGCTAATTGACTTAGTAATCTTATTTCTTCAAATTCATTTTATAGAGTTAATGTTTCTTCATGTTGTTTTATTGAATAAGCAGTTTTAAAGTTAAACGTTCCTATTTCATATATACTATTTGGTGGAATACTAGGTAATATATTTCTGTTTAAACTTTGTTTAATATTAGTAATTTTTGTCATTATTTCTCTTGAACTAATTACTTTGGACGTTTTTCTAGATTTAGAATTTGGATATTTTCTAACTGTAGATACCATTTTCGAATTATTAATAACTTCAAATTTTAGCACACAAACTTTCTTAGGATAGGATGGCTACGGGAATACCTAGGCTTACCAACGGTTTTACGCTTTTCACTCCTAGCTACCGGGAACACCTGGCTTGCCAACGTATGCACAGCTCTCACTGCTACCTTTTCCTATCCTTAGAATTTTGTTTACTAAAATTCTATGTTACTAACAATTCTCAAATAAAATCTAAAATTAGAATTTTCTCTAAATTCTACCTCTACTATTAAGTGTCCAATACCAGATTTCTAAATCATAAATATGATCTTTAAGATAATGTATTTCTGTTAATACATCCATTATATCTTCTCTTGATAATCTATACCAATTATGTTTAAGAAAATTTTCTGTATTTCTAAGTTCTATTCTATGCCTAGCTATAAGATCTCTTAATTGTTGTTTATCAGTTGGCCTACGATCTTCCATAAGTCTAATCTATATGGCTCTTATACCAATTTGGAGAACATGATCAAAATACATATGCAAAATATGCAAATAAAGGAACTAAAGGAAGATAATTATTGAAGAAATAACTTACTTGTGTTAACGAAAAATGGAAAAAACGTTGATACTGAAAACAAAATAAAAATTACAAATTAGAGAAAGAGATGAATAAAACTTTATTTTATTGAAGTTTTTTGAAACAGAACAAGAGAAAGGACTTAGCTGGTTTTTTCAGCCGATGCCCTTCTTTTTCGTACAAGAGTGCTTATATAGATTTGAGACACGGACTTAAAACCATTACAATTCCATATGAAAAAAGAAAGAAAGAGAAAGAGAGAGAGAGAGAGAGACATTGATTGTTTTACCACTAAGTATCTTAATTTTATTGTATTTTTAAAAAATATTAAAATTAAAATTATTTAAATTTAATTAGATCATAGAATAATTTATAAAGTAGATATTAAAATACACATCTTGAGTAAAGTGTGTTTAAGAAATAGGCCTGTACAATTCATTTGGGAGCCATATATTATAGCCTCGCCCCATAAGAAAGAAATTGTAAAATTTGATATAACCATAATTAAATTTTAACTTGACATATGATACCTTTGATTAGTGTTAGTAAATAATGACCATATACAGTGTTTGTAAAAATAACCATACACAGTGTTTTGAAAAATATAAAAATTGCCATTTTGAATATTTTTTATGAGATTAATTATATTGATTAAATATGAATAATATCTGTTTTAGGCTATTGTGTGACTTATTTTTTTATTAAATTACGTAGTCTATTAAAATGAATAATATGAATAATTTTTTTATTATGTTTTACGAGCAGTATCAAAGCTCTGAGTTGTAAATCAGAACAAGAAGATTTATCAAGATTGAGTATGCACAAAAGAGATGGACTATGATGGTTTCAAGTTGTGGGTGGAGTGATTCTCAAGATACAACTATTAGTGAAGTTTTCGTCGATTGCACTAGTGAATAGATGGAATAATGGTGAATATGATTTTCATCATGTTTGCTAAGACGGAATACTTGTCAAGTGGAGATCGTTGGGATTTGTAGCTCGTTTCCCTATTCGGCTTGACTTTTACATGCAATTGGAAAAGTAGAAGGTATAGAAAATTAGAGTGATTAACTAAATAGGAATCCTACTTCTATTAGAATTAGAAAAACTCCACGTAGACCTATAAATATAGAGGTTAAAAATCAATTCTAAGCATGAGAGAGGGATCAGACATTAAGGGTTAACCAAAATAAACGCCCTTATAGGGATGTGGGAAGAGACATAGAAAAGATAGTTAAACAACACCTAGTTGAACAAATGAAACGGGGAATAGTTTCAGGCTTTATTAAAATTAGTTATTAGGCAGAATATCAATTTTGGTGTTTTATCTCTCATACTCTTATAAATTTATGATCCAGTGGCATTATCTTTTCATCTATAAATGTATACAATTGATACCAAACCACGTTAAATATGGAATCTCTTTGTGCGTGTGATTTATTTTTCACTTATTACTAATATCAATATCGAATATATTTTCGAATAATTTCTTATATTTTATACTGCATGAAGAAAAAGTAATAACTTCATAAACTTTTCCACTTGTGAGTCTTGAGTAATAGACTCTGATTTGAAAGGGAAATGTATGAGAAGTTTGTTAGTTTATAAAACAATTTAGATAATAAATAAACAAATTCATAACATGACTTTGTTGGAAGTAGGGGCGTGGTTCTATGATGCCTCTCTGTGGAATGGGAGGTCTCAATCGCGGACCCTGATTGAATTTTTTGGGCTGAATTTGGTTAAAAAAAGAAAACAAATTATTATAATTAAGTTCAAAAAATATTTCAAATAACTAAATTATATAATTAAGAAAATGCAAATAAGTTATTAATATTAATAACATTTAAAGAAGAAATAAGTATATAACAATTATGTTAAAATCACATCAACGTAATGTAGTATCAAAAAGGAATTTGATGCACTTTAAAATCTTGAAAACCATTTATAAGTGATTATAAATATATGCTAATAAATTTCTAGATAAGATAAAAAGAGTGACAGACGTTTCTTTATATAATAAGCATATTGATTATGACAATACTAACGAAACCTCTTCATACAAGGAATACTTATTTTTAGATAGAAAATATTGCTATTCTATTTAATTAATTAAAAATTTCATAATATAATCAAAACCAGAAAGTGTATGGACCCACCTATTTAAAATAACAATTATATTCTTGTATGGGTGGAGTTCCGTAAGATATACAAGGGGGCATCGAAAGACGAAAATTTACACCACATAACCTAAATTATTTAAAAAAAAAAAAGAGTCCTTAGCAACACATTGAATATTATCTGTTGCAAAAGCCTCTCCACATGCGGCCAAAAACATTTCAGCTACACACAATACACGTCAGTGAAATTTACAGAATACTAAAGTTTAGCAATATGCATTGCGAAACGATTACATTGTAGAACCTTTTTTGCAACGTTGAATGCACATTGCCATTTATCATTACTTTAAAAAGAATTCTATTTATAATTCATTTTTTAATTTGAAATAACTATATTTATAATTATACACAGTAATATTATTAGATGAATTATTAATTTTCTTTTAGAAATCAAATCTTTTAACACCATAACTATCATGATTTCTTCAAATATCCTAAATCTTTAGATTTTTTTTCTGGAAAAGCTATAGCTCTTTTAATTATTTACAAAAGTCAAATGTTTTTTTAAAATAATTATCTTCATAAGTTCTTATTATATATAAAATATAAAATTTTTAAAATATATTTATCAATAATTAATTTTTAAGAAACTAAAATAAGACTTTTCACGATCTGCAGTATGAGCATGTTACTAAATTTTACATTTTTTGTAACATATATCATATGCACGTCGCTTAAAATCAACTTTAATATGCATGTTGTGAAATCCCTGTCAGGTATTTCATTATTGGTGTAATGCTATTACAATAGGATATTTAAAGATTCTTTTTTTTTTTTTTTTGAGTTGGGGCGGGCCAGGTCGGGCCACTTAGGCCCGAGCATAATTCCGCAGATGGGCCTCTCCGTATCCTGTGGCCGGCGCTTTTGAGATTGACAAGCGCGTTAGGAATAAAAAATAAATAAATCATTAAAAAGGATAACCTCAATTTGAATCAACAATTTTGTTCATTAAGTTTAACAAAATTATCTTAGATAATATCCTTTTCAACACACATTCTATCACTTAAGACTTGGGATATAAAAGTTATTTAGTTTGTTTTATGAAGGTAAAAAGATCATATTGATTATCTTAGAGTGTAAAATAATTAATTGAATATAGATGATGTCTAATATTTTGTTTCTCAAGTATCTTCATAAAGCCACGATCACAAATAGCTTGAAGGCAAATTCTAAAAATAAATGATCGATGCAAATATTATGAAACAAATAAAGATATGACATGGACAATAAAATATTAATCATTGAGATAACAACGAATGAGCATAATTTAATTATCTCCAAAGAGATAGGTTTTGGAAAAGTGTTTTATTTATCCATTGGTTCCGAAGTATCTTGATTCCATTAATCCTAGCACCTTAATGAGATTGACTGAGACAGACACCTTAAACCAAATAAAAGGAAAACTAATATTGACATCTTTGAGATTTGAATCAACTTCATATTCAACTCAAAATTTTCAGAAACTAATATTTTAACTCTTATTTTAATAATATTTCACTAATATTTTTAGGAGCTGTAACAAGAGTTGTGATGCCACCATCTATGCTTGCAAGGGCGTAACTAGACATTCTTTTTCGGGTAGGCTGAAAATATTGTCAAAATAATTTAGTAAACCTCGAAGAAGAAATTTTATTGATTAAAAAAAAAGTAACCAGATTAGATTAGAGTGACATATTAAACCTTACACTTTTAAATATAAATTTTAGAAAAAATTTTATCCATAACCCTGAGATATAACTTAAATACAAAAATATTTCCCATGATTTACGTTGTTTAATCAAGTCTACAAATTTTCTTAAATTGTTTTCTGAGGTAGAGAAAACTGAATCAAGTGAACATTGGGATTTGGATTCTTATTTATTTATTTTTTCTTGGTGTAGAGGTGACAAAGAGTGAGGAAGGGAAAAAATATAAAAAGAAAAAGAGAGAGAGAGAGAGGATTGGGATGCTTGGCTCATAGGAAGAAAGAATGAAGAAGAAGAAGAAGAAGAAAGAAAATGAGGGAAAAAAAGAGAAAAAAAAGGAAAAAGGAAGAAAGAGAAAAATAAAAAGGAAAAATAAAAACAACAAAAAAATAAGTTCACGAGTTTCCAATTCAAAGATTCCTGTAAGTTTACTAATGTATCCATCAATTCTCTTAAGAAGACAAATGGGAGTTAATGATAGGGTTATTTTAGGTCAATTCTCAAACGTGAGGTACAAATATATTTAGGCTAAATCTCAGGGTTATTGATGATATTTTTCATGAATTCTATGTTAAAAATTAACTAAAACTATATAAAAATTATAATTTAGGATAAATTCTATATAAATATAAATATATATATATTCTTTTTTATTTCAAAAGTACAATTATGTAATTTTTAATTAAATTAAAATAAATTAAAATAAAATAAAAATAAATAATTATCTGAGCGAAAACTTGCTTCTATCTTATTTTAAAGTAATTAAAAAAATTTAGAGAAATATTAGTATAAGAACAAAATATAAAACAAACAATAAAAAAATAATAGAGGGAAGAGATTTAAAAAAAAAAAAAAGAGTAAAGAGATGTGTAGAAGATAGATGAGTTTAAGAGAAGGTTGAGTTGTCTTGTCCAATTAGAAAAAAAAAATTAATGGGGATTAAGTGAGAAAAAAAGAAAATACCTTTTTATAATAATTGTTTTATCAAGAATTGAATGAAATTCATAAATTATTATTTCAATAAAGGTATTTGAAAGAGGAAATAAAATTGTTTTAGGTAACTTTCATAGGAAAAGTACAATTCATAAGGCAGATATATAAATTTGAAAATAAATATGTATATAAATTTCTTTGTTATTGCCCTTTAAAACTCGTCCAATACTGTTTTTTTTTCCCCCAAAATTCTTAGTTAGGTTGTGGCCCAACCCAACCCAACCCCTACCTTTTCCCCCAATATATGCTTGTAAAATTAACTTTGGGCCTTTAAATAAGAGTAATGATTATTTTTTAAATTTTCATCTTAAATAATGTGACAAAATAATTCATCGCAGCGTCTCATTTTATGATTCATAAAATAAATTATGTTTTTAATAAATTATGTTTTTTAACATTAAAAGATATCATTTTTATTAAAATGTGGGACAAGATATTGCAAATAATCATTTTTCTAAAGAAAGATACTCTTTATATAATCACTGCTGCATTTTAGATTTGGAGACAGTACACTGCTACGTTTTAGATTTGTAGACAGTGGCGAGTCATGGTGTTTGAGAAGATCATTGGTCCCTGAATTTTGGTTGAATTATAACAACCCAAAGATTTCACAAATTAAATTTTCATCCTCATATATTATTTTAATGGCTAAAATAACCCTAAAACTATTGTTTTTTATTATATAAATTAATACAAATAAATTTAACAAAATTTAAAAATTATAACAACGAATTTGAGAATTTAAAATCTTCCATAAACTTAAAAATAAAAGAATTATTATTTATTATAGGCTTTTAAGAACAAACTTGCTAAAACAATTTATATTAAATAATGATAAATTACTTACAAATTTTTTTATTGGAAGTGTAAACTTATTTGATATTCACTTATTCACATATTTTAAGAAAAATCAATAGAGGCTCTTAGGTTTTGGTCGCGGTAATATTTTGCCTCAAACTTCTCCAATAGTAAAGTATGACCCCAATTTTAGATAATCGTCAAGAGTCTGGAAACAGCATGAGGGTAATTTGGTCTTTGAAAGCTGAAATATTTAAAAGGTTAACGGCATAAGGGTGATTTGGTCTTCCAAAACTGAAACAGTAAAGGATTAATGACCATTTTGTCCACTGAGTTCTGGCAAAATTCACAATGTTCCTTAATTTATCAAAAACCAACTCTGCCCCTCAACGCCGGCCGACAGTTAAGTGGGTTGCAACGTTATTTGTCCAAACCATAACTATAACAATAAAAACTTAAAAATTCTATATATTATAATATAGTAATGCTATATTTATAATATTTGTATAATTTAAATTCTACAATATGATTAGGTAGTTTGTATGATAAAAATTTAATAAAAAAGAAAAAAAGTAAAAATAAAAAAATTACAGCTTTAATAAAATTATACCACTTAAACTATCACATCATATTATAAAGTTTATACGATATGAAAGATAGAGTTAGGGTTTTGGCTCGGTCATATAGGATACTTGAAAGTTTACATGTTGCAACGTCATTGTCCAAACCATAACTATAACAATCAAAACTTAAAAATTTTATATTTTATAGTAGAGTAATGCTAGATTTATAATGTTCGTGCAATGTAAATTTTATAATATGATTTGATAATTTATATGATAAAAATTCTAATATGATTTGATAATTTATATGATAAAAATTTAATAAAAGAGAAAAAAATAAAAATAAAAGAAAGAAATTATATCTTTAATAGAATTGTACCGTTTAAACTGTTACATCATATTGTAAAATTTATATTATATGAATGATATAAGTCTATCATTATTATTTATAATATACATATAAACTTCAGGTATCGCAGATGACCGAACCAAAACCCTAACTCTATCCTTCCAAAACCGCAGCCAATTTCTCTTCTTCTAGAACCCTATTTATCTCGTTTCTCTTCTCTTGCCAAAACCCCTTGCTTAATTATCTCATATTCAGATTATCTAAATCCCGAAATTCGAAGAAGATGACATATTAACCCTTAACTTTATTGTAGATAAGTTAGTTTTTGGGGTGTTTGTTATGTCTTTGGAAACTGACCTCTTACTTTAATAGAGACTTTAATATTATGATTTTTAAATAAATAAACATAAGATATTATAAAATTTATAGATTTCATCTTTAAAATATTAAGTTATAATATTATAATGTTTTTAATGAATTAAATATTGAAGCGTAAGATATACTGATTATTTAATTCAAAATTTGAAGCTTAAATTAATGATGAAACTCTATTGTACATATGGCAAAAATTTATTAATTGTTCAATTCTGCTTTAGGATGAGACGAATTCCTTCTCATGTAGTATTATGTTATTTAAAATTGATTATTAACCAATTGAATTATCGAAATTTAGGATCAGACTTTAATTAAAATGATTATGAAAATAAATTCATAATATTCATTTAATTCATAACTTGCTAATAATTAAACTAAATAGAAAAACATTGTTGGAATTAGTAATATAGATTAATTTATCAACTTTTAGATGTGCTAATAATAGATAAAGTCATAAAACCAACTAAACGTAACAATAATTACTTAAATATTAGGAAAGCATATCGTCTTAAAGTTCTTTCGTTTACGCATATAATATTGTATAAGGATTGTTGCATGATCACTATTAGAGTTATTTATCGTAAAGCAATATAATATTTTTTTACAATTTTAATGTTTAATTCATTTTTCTATATATAAAATTATAATAAAATGACATTTGCAATCCTATATTATTTGCAAGTAATTTTTTTTTAAAAAAAAAAATCAACATAGCATAAAAAAAAATCAATACAATTCTATCTTTCATTATTTAGAGTATATAATAGTAAGATGATTTTGAGTGAACATCTTTAATATGCGTAAGTAAAGAAAATTTATATTAAACTAATATAGTTTTATATATATATATAGACGACACAAAATACTTCTCTTATCCGGACTCCGTATTATCTCTAAGATCCAGATAAAAAATTATAACTGTCAGATGTATTCTAATTGCATCCAACGCCAACGGCTGCTGAACTATTTTTTTCCTTCTTTTTATATATATCTTCGGTAAAAGAAAAGGCTGGCATTGCTCTGGCCACCGACATTAAATGTTAAGATAGATTTTTCAATCTCTTTTGTACTTTACAAAGCAGTCACTTCTTATTTTTCTTTAATTATTTTTCACTCGCATACAGCTGACTCTGATGTTCGCTTCCATATGTTTCTTCTTCGATCTTTCATTTGCTAGTTCCCGAATTAGCTTAAAGATGTTAGCCGGATACGAGGAGAACGTGACAAAAGTTGAAGAGTTATAATTCTAACATTTAAAATGCGGTAAACTTCTGGGGTGTAGCGGATCCCACTGGGCATCACTATGCTTATTAAAAGAGCCAATTATATTTATTTGCACACTTCAAAGGAAATAAGCAAATCTCTAAACTCTCCAAATTTTCCCACCGTTAACATCACGAACGAAGACATGGGTGCCATCTCTAACAATTCATCAACAGAGACAGAAGAAGCTTTGCTCTCTAGAGACTCCATCGATGGCTTTGTTGACTACAAAGGCAACCACAGATCAAACTCTGGTCGTTGGAGATCAGCCTCTTTCGTTGCAGGTAATCTAAAGATTGAAAATTGAAACTGCAATAAAATTCATGACCATGACGCGAAGTTGTCATTTTCCTTGTTCGATAATCTCCTCCATTTTTTTTGCTTCCTTTAAAAGAGTAACTAGGATCAATTCATTCGCGTTTCTTGTCATATTAATAATAGCCCCTCAATTTGCAATTTTACTGATTTGGAAAAGGTAATGTGTGCAGCTGGTGAAGTTGGGGAGAGGTTTGCATATTGGGGGGTTGCGGCAAACCTTGTCGCCTGTTTGACGGAGCCACTTGGGCGGTCCACGGCAACCGCAGCGGCGAACGTGAATGCTTGGGCTGGCATAGCGATGCTGCTGCCTCTTGTTGGAGCATTTGTTGCTGATTCTTTCCTTGGACGGTATCGAACCATCACTGTTGCTTCTTCTATCTACATCGTGGTTAGTCTCCCTCTTTTTGCCTGAAACATGAAACTTGACTTTAGTGGTCAAAATCAAATAGTAAAATCGATAATTTTAATGAAAATATATTAAAATTTAGATAGCATTAATGGATGGTAATTTTTTTTAATGAACTAAAATTTGTGGACTGGAGCGATAATACTCCTCTAAAATAGTTATTCAAAACTCATTTAAAATAACGTGTTATGTGTAATGTTATTTATTACATAGATTATAAATTATAAGATGATATAGTAAACGATATATATAATGATGCCACATTATTTACATATTGTCTTTATACATTGTTTGTATAAATTTTAGGATAACTATTATGTTTGAGAAGAGTATCATTACTTTAAGGATCTCGTCATCTCATTTTACTAAAACAAAATATAGATACAAGTATTTAAAATTTACTAAATGGGAGAGAGAATATATTGAATCTTAGCCATTTATAAGTGATTAAATGATGTGCTTAAGTTATATAATAATATCAATAGAAAATAATATATATGAAATTATAAATGAGCTTAATTATAAATAACTGGACAATTATGTAATTTTATATATACTTTTAAAAGTTCAATACTGGAAATATGCTAATGCTAGCTCCGACTATGCCTGGTTATATGCCGAAACGGTAGCCAAAAATAGATTATTATTATTATAAATTAATAATGCTATTTCAAATTGATTATCTAGAGAAGTTAAAAGGTACCTATTTTTGTCTTTTTCCTTGGCCAGTAGCTCATTCTCTCAGCTTTTCATTATTTTGCGTCGTCTATTCATTGCGTCACACTTTCTCTTTCCTTCCCCTTTTATTTCTAACTGTTGTTATATTTTTCTTCCCAATTCATGTGACATGGTTTCTATATTTCAAATGCTTTGAGAATATGGTAAACCTAAAAAAATCTTAAGAAAATTATGCATGAAATGTCCTCTTATTTTTATATTAAAAAAATCTTTTGGCTATCTTTTTTGTCTATCAAATTTTAATTAAAATGAGAGTCAGGTTCATACCTTATAAACTATATCTAATAATTGTTGAAAAACATAAGGAGTATAAAAGAAAAATTAGATTAGTTTAAAATTTTTAACATACGTAAGAGCAATCATCATATGAGGGTGTTTGGTTGTGTGGCGTACGCACATATCAAGCAAGGTAAATGAGAGCCAACGGCAAGGAAGTACATGTTTGTTGGCTATCCAGATGGTGTAGCCGGAGTTCTATTTTGGGGTTGTTCGAAACCTCAGTCGATACCTAGTGAAAATGCTATGGATGCAGATACTGTTGGGACTAAGGTGGAGCTCCATGAAGCTGAAGATTCTCGAGAGGAAGAGGCAAGTGAAACGGTTGAACATGATGACATTAAGGAAGTCCTTGATGAGTCTGACGACTTGAGAAACTATCAACTAGCAAGAGATCATGCTAGGAGGATAGGAGCACCGTCGGTGAGGTATGATTACACTAATCTTATAGCTTTTGCACTATCTATATCAGAGGAGATTGATGGTAATGAGCCTAGAAACTATACGAAAGTGATGGCTAGGAGAGATAAGAATCATTGACAACAGGTAATGATGGAAGAAATTGATTCTTTGAATAAGAATCATACCTGGATCTTGGTTGATAATGCTACTAGATAGAAGGTAGTAAGCAGTAAATGTGTATTTAAACGGAAAGAAGATGTTTGTGGGGATGGAAAGCCTAGGTACAAGGCTAGGATGGTTGCAAAAGGATTCACTCAAAAGGATGGCGTTGATTTCAATGAGCTTTTCCCTTCTGCTATGAAACACATTTCCATCAGAGTACTAATTGCTCTAGTAACCCAGTTCAATATGGAGTTAGAGTAGATGGATGTCAAAATCATATTCCTTCACGGTAATTTGGAGGAGAGAATTATATGGTGCAACCTGAAGTTTTTGTGGAAGTAGCAAGTGAAGATAAAGTGTTTTTGTTGAAAAAATCTTTGTATGACCTCAAGCAGTCACCGACACAATGGTATTTGAAGTTTGATGAGTTCAATATCAAACATGGGTATACAAGAAATAAATATAATAGTTACATGTATGCCAAGTGGTTAAACAATGGAGTTGGGATTTTCTTATTGTTTTATGATGATGACATGTTGATTGCATCGACAAACATGGAAGAAATTCGAAGACTGAAAATGCAACTGAACAAGGAATTTGAGATGAAAGATTTAGGTTTTGCCAAGAAGACTTTGGGGATGAAGATCAATAGAGATAGATATAGAGGCTTATTATTTCTAGCTCAAGTTGACTACATATTTAAAATACTTGAGAAGTTCAACGTGGCTGATGCAAGAAGGTATAGACCCCTTTGGTAGTTCATTTTAAACTTTCATCATCACAGTCTTCTACTACAGATGTAGAGAACGAGTAGATGGCTAAAATTCCTTATGCTAGTTCTATTGGAAGTTTGATGTACTCTATGGTGTGTACAAGACCCGACTTGGCGTATGCAGCTAGCTTGGTGAGCCACTTCATAGCAAATCTGGGTAGACATCATTGGGAAGCTATCAAGTGGATATCCAAATATCTCAAGGGTACTTCAAGCTGCGGGCTAGTGTACGAGATGAGCAAGGATATGGATGAAAAGCTTATGGGTTTTGTGGATGCAGATTTTATAGGTGATCTTGATAAAAGAAGGTCGTTAATCGGCTATGTGTTCACGTTGTTTGCTTGCACCATTAGTTGAAAAGCCAATTTGCAATCAGTTATGGCTCTTTAGACAATTGAAACAGAGTATATTGCTGCTGTAGAGGCTATAAAAGAAGCATTGTGGCTGTAAAGGCTTGTTGGTGAGTTTGGTGTGAGACAAGACAAGGTAAAAATGTTTTGTGATAACCAAAGTGCAATGCATTTGATCAAAAACCAAATATATCATGAGATAACCAAACATATAGACATCAAGCTGCATTTCATCAGGGATGTCACTGCTGAAGGGAAGGTTTCAGTAGTTAAAATTTACATTGAGCGAAATCTAACAGATATGATCACTAAGCCTATTACGAGTGTCAAGTTCAAAACTAGTTTGGATTTGATACGAGTAATAGATGAACCATTTTAGCTTGAAAGTGCACGTGGTTGGAATTTACTATGGTGGTTTACAATATGGAACACAAGCTTGATCCAAGGTGAAGATTTGTGAAGTTTGTGGCTCAACTTAGTAGTGTAAGCAGAAATATGGCATCACCGGATGCAATATCAAACATCAAAGGATATAGCGCTAGTCATCAACGATAGTGACTTGGAGTTGTCGTAGATGAGTGCTGTGTATGAGTGTAGGTAATTCTGCACAAAGGCATAGTATTAGGCCTGGAATACCCATGAAGATAGAGAGTTTGCGCTGGAGCGCTAGTGATGTGGCACAGGAGCGCGAGTATGTTTCCTAGTAAAATTAGGATTTTTTGGCACGCGAGACGTTATTAGTCTATAACCCTTAGATATAAATAAGGGACGTGTTTCCTCTGTAAAAAACAGGTCAGAGAAGTCAGAAAGAAGAGAGGAAAGAAGAGAGTTAGGGTTTAGAGAGATTAGGAGTTTCTTGTAGAAAAAGAAACTAAAATTTGTTCTAGTTGCCCTTGTAAACACTCTTGTATATCTTGTTTTTCATCATAGTGGATTGATCATCAGAAGCAACTGGACGTAGGATCACATTTTGTGGTCTGAACCAATATAAATTCTCGTGTTCTTATGTTCTTCCTTTGATTTATTTTACTTGGGTATGTGTTAAATCTCATAGTTTAATTCCGTGTTAAGCCACGTGTGAGTATGTTGCCGCTCTTCTTTGCAACAGATGAAATAAATAACTGCCCTCCAAGCAAGTTCCAAGAAATGAGCTTTCTACCAAATTGGAGGCTTTATATGCTAATATGATGTCGAAGAATGATCTTTTGATGGATTTCTGATACAAGATTGATTAGAATTCATAAACCCATGGTATAAAGGGCTCTAATTTTTATATCTGATTCAAAGAGAGAAAGTGTGTATGCTGTACTATGGAAAATTCATGGGTTCATACTGTTAGACTAGATTAGTACTCAAAATCAAATTGTGTTGAATGCAATTAAACACAATCAGATTAACAAAGAAAAAAGCAACATAAAAGTAAAGTTGAGATAGAGAATTTTAACATGGTTCGGTTCTTAATAATCTACATCCATGGAAGCTATTTCAAGCTTGAGAACCTCACTATGTTTCAAAGATTACACCTAGGACTTATAATCTACAAAATCCCTCTGTTCTAACACCTAATCTAGGACTTACACTCTACAGACTCCCTCTACATACTCCCTCTACTCTAATGCTTAGTCTTTGTAATTTGGTTCCTCCCAAATCTTTACCTAAGTGAACAACCTTCTCATCTTGAAGCATTTCTCACATCAAAATACAATAACAAGAATAAATGAAGAGACAATAATTCAGAACAAATACATTAAGAGTTGATAATTAATTTATCAATCTCAATGCTCTAAGAAATAAAGTCTCTCTAAATGAATAAACCGCAAACTAAATTGTCTCTGACTCTTTAAAGCTTTGCCCTCACACTTGGATCCTGATTTGGATACATTCAACTTGCCATAGCTTTCCTTTTATGTAGCCACATGGTTTGATAAGAGAAAGTGATGAAAAGATACACGTGGCTTATAGTTTAAGCTTTGAAACTCACACAAATCATCAATATTTGAACTGGCTAAAATCCTTCTCAAATTAATTTGAATCTTGCACAAGAACATCAAAGATTTTAAATTCAAACTTAATTGACATTATATAAGAGCTAAGTTGAACGTGTACCCATTGAGTTCACTGTGGTTAATAATTTAACCATTTTAAAACTAAGTTGAACATGTAAACTCTTATCCTGACTTTGTGAGATAAACACAACTCAACTTAGTTGAGTATTTACATAAAACTCACAAGTTGATTAGGGATAAGATAATTAAGGACAAGATAATAAATTAATAAATAAAATAATAGAAAGATAAATAAATAAGATAATGAAATTTTGGTTGATATATTTATCTTGCATGCAAAATTGTTATAACCAAAGTTTATGAAATTAATTCTTTTTGTCACATAATCAACCAAAGATGCCAACATAAGTTTCCCAACACATACATTTGCATGGCAACAAGCCTTCTTTTCCTTTTTTTGTAATTTATACAATGAGAAACAAGTAATAACTGAAGTGCTATACAGCTACCAAACAACATCCAAAAGTTGGGCTGACTATGCACCATGGCTTTCTATGGCCCAATCTCAAAGTCTAAACATTATGAAATATCAGATACATTTACAAACTGCAGATCGCCATCACAACTCACATGTCTCCCCTTGAACTAAAATAAAAAGGGAAAATATAAAAAATGACCCAAATTAAGGAACTCCTTTGAAAAATAACCCACTCTCCATATATTTACATGCTATGACCATTTTACTGTAAAATGACCTCGATACCTTTTCTTTCTTTCTTCCTTCTTCATTCTTGGACAAAATCTCTTTATACACCACTTTTTTATATAATAATGGTATTTTATACACGATTTATCACATATTTATTGTCTAAAAAACATGATATTAGCTTAGAAAAAATGAATTAAGCTAGGTTAAAGTGATTCGAGTAGTTTAATGAAAAAAAAACTAGAATTTTTTTTAGAAAATATGGGTTTTTTGATGAGAATGATGGCAGCCTGACAATGCTTTTTATCATTGTCGAGTGTCGAGCACACTGTCAGACACCATTTGATAGTACGATAGGTGTCAGACACTATCGGATTTACATGATCCACAGAACTCGACACATGGTGTCAAGTGTCGAGCACATTATCAGACACCATCTGATAGTGAAAGAGAGGTGTCGGATATTGTCGGATTTACATGATCGATAAAACTTGACACATGATGTCAAGCATCAAGCACATAATCAGACAGAGAAACCGAGAATTGAGTGTTGAATTGCTTGTAACCGACATCCGTTATCATCAAGTGTTGGTTATA
>SNVD02004355.1:0-20046 GCA_013180625.2 Boswellia sacra | reverse complement strand
TCTGTACAATATGGTAAATGATGACATTAGTGGATACCCATATATATGTCATATTCAAGTACACAGTGGAAGATAAGAAACTTAACGGTAGAATTCACATATCAGAGTTATGCCTAATGATTTTACTTTTTTCATCATGTTGTTCATAGACTCAGCAATATTTGTGGTCATGATACTGAATCTATAGTTGGGAAAATGACACTGTGCCTATTTACGTACATCTAGTTGCCTTAAATTAGTGGCGGCGTTTGCATTGATGGCTTCTAATTGTACAAAATAACGGTTTAACTTTGATTCCCTATAAGCTTTGACTATATTGATAAAAGCAAGGGCTGATTACTTCTATTTGAACTTTGACTTCAGATTACATTCCAGATGATGTATACAAATCACAAAAAGAGCGTTTGGGAAGATGTTAGAGACTGGCTTCTCGATGCTTTTATTGTGGTCGGATATTGTTACAAGGTTTTGAATGTATCTAATAATACCAAAAAGCCTTGACATGAACCAAGTCCATAACCCATCATTTTTAGAATGCCTGAATTCGATAACTTAGGAAAATATTTGCTTGTTGTCGTCCATACATTATGGTAAGAATATTGTTCCTTGATATTTCCTCGTAAAAAATGTGTCCTTAATAGCCATAATAGGTTTGATAGAAGTCAGAAAACTAGAAATCTTGCCCCCAATGCCATGGAATAGTATTTGAAATGATTATTAGGATCAACTTAAAAAGAGTATGAAGGAAAATAGCATATGACTCTTCAGCAGGTCCATGATGTTTAAAGCAGCCTTTTTTGCCCTTTAAGCCTTTTAGTAACTAATTGTTATATCCAAGTCCTTTTGAACATCCTCAATTATTTCTATAAGCCAATATATTCTTGTGGCATTGATAAACTTATCTTTAATGTGTTTTCTAAAGAGTTCAACACTTCCTTGCCTATGGTTCAGATATAGCCCCGCACCTTCAGATATGTGCTTGTTGTTAGACACCTTGACTTGGAAGAAATTGGTTTTATTAACATTTGTTGCTCTTAAATGCCATTTACAAGATTCCTCTCGACAATCAACTTTAAACCATGTTTTTATTGATTTAGTGACCTTGAACTTGAAGTTGTGTTGCAATTCCAAGTTTACCATCTTAGGTCAAAGTTTCAATTTGTTTGAAAATATATGACCCACTAGTACTTCACCATTATCAATCTCATGTATGTCATGTAGTGGTGGTATTGGAGGTATGAGCTGAAACACATCCTTCACTTTCTCTAGGATCGTACCATTCACAACGTGGTTATAATAATATTGTACGTCTGCTTCTAAATGTACAGACATACCGGTAACCCACGTACCCAAGGGAGTTAGAATAAGATTAAATAAATGCAATTCTGTCTCATCATAATCACACTTAGTTTAGATGAGGCTAGGCTTAATACACTTGGTTGTGTTATAGTGGCACTCAATCTCAACTTTGCTCGACGGTTATCTAGCCCAAACATTTCACATATAAATTGCATAAACTCCTAGTAAGATGTCTCTCTTGACAACAACAATGAGAAACCCTCTTCACCTGTGTAAAACATAATCCTTATTAGGTTATACCTCACAACTCCCACCATAGTATAGTACAAATCCAATATCCTCCATCTACACAGTCAAATATGTCTAAAAATTAGTGAAAATATATTGAAAACCAAAAAATTGCTTTAGAATGGCCCACAAAAGCTATTCTGTCATAAAATTTGACAATTCTACAGATTTTTAGTCGAATTGTTGAAGTTATTCGACAATAATTCGACTATTCGACACACATGTTCGACGAGTGGGCTTTTATTCGATAATACTTTGACAATTTGATAGGCGTTCAATGAATATTCGACAATTGACTAGTAAACTGTCTTACAGTAGAAGTGGCATTGAATTGTCAAATTTCTAGTTTTTCTAGGCCCAGTTTCGACTACCACTATAGAAAACATGATTTTCACACAACCTACTAAAACTATTTATATTACTCTATCCTAACCTTTATTTGTCTATTTCTGCATGAATGGGATGAGATTTAATGTTCAAATCATGCAAAAAAGTATAAGTAATGATTTAGAGATGAGTTTGAGAGGAATATTATATTTCTATGCCTTTCCAAAGCTTTCAAACCTGATTTCTTTTTAATGTTTAAATTATAGAATGCAGTGTTTAGATTGTTGTATTCGCTTTTTCTTATTGATTATGAGTTAGTTAACCATAGGAAGAGTTAAAGAAAGAGTTACGATGATGGTTGGAGTGTTGGCTAGAGAAAGCAATTGCAAAAGGGATATTAAGGTAACTTATGGGCTTGGAGGCTATTAGGAAGAAAATTTCAGAGAATGAGGCTATTTTTACAAAGGCCCCCATTTGTAAATTTCCCATCCGATAATACATTGAGTATTTTAAAATAGAGACTTGACACTTCCCGACTATGTTGGTGCTGGTTAGGTTAGTCGACTATTTAAAAACATTTTTTTCTTGTTTTACGAAAACATTTCTTTTTAGGCAAATATCTAACGAATATGAGTGATAGTAGTCCAATCCGTTACTTCTGGACTTAAACCATTTTTATCCTTTCAGAGATGGGTTTGAAAAGTTAGGTATGAGATTTCGGCCTCCATTAGGGCTTTTCGAGTTTAATGTTTTTAATGAAATAATTGTTATCCAATTAACTTAGCCATTTTATCAAAAAATAAGTTTTATCTTTTAGCATGTGAGGTGATAGCAATTTATATTCAAGCAAAGAAAAGAGGGAGGAGAAAAGATTACAAAACCCACAAACATTAGGAAAATGGGGAATAGATTACATTATTTAAAAGTAATAAAGCAAAAGAAAAGATTGGAAAGATAAGAGTTAATTAATTATAGCAAATAATTCTAAACAACCACTCTAGCATAAATAAACAAAACAAATCAAATCATGATGACAAACAAAGAAATATAGAAAACGGCATATTAACTAATCAATCATAAAAGGCATGGATGACAAGAAATAAAATAAATACTTGAATAGAAGAAGACAAATAAAGATAAAAGATGAGATAAAAGATATAACCAAAACAAGAGATATAAAAAAAAGTGACAAACATGGATTAAAACATGCATATCAATAAACTAAAAGAATAAAGAAAGACAATCATGCATCAAGACATGGATAAAACATAAAGAAGAGATTAAGAAGATTCATGGCATAAGAGACAAAGGACATAATCAATGTATAGCATATTCTCAATTATATTTTGGCATACTTAAAAGAAAAAGGGAAGAAGAGGCATGCGAAATAACTTAGACACAAAAAACATACATAAAAGCATACATCATAACATAAAAGAACACAAACTAAAGCATCAAAACAAAGAAAACTAAGTAAGTCATACATAAGCAAACAAGCATAAATAAAACCTAAGCTAAAGCATGCTTAAATAAACAATCACATGTTAAAAGTAAAGCCCTCATGTAAGCAGGGCTTTCATCCCGCCACAGTATTTGTGATCACAACGTTGTGTCAAAGTCTCTTTCGAGACTAAAAAAAACATAAACAAGCCATAGAGGCATGTCTAGAGAGTGGAGTTGCCCAATTTTCTATTGAAAAAATGGTGATGGCAATCCGATCATTCGCTTCGAGACTTAAACTACTCTCATCCTTTAAGTGATAGATTCAGGAAGTTAAGTTCGAGCCTTCAACCTGTCCAGATATAAATTCAACCTCTACTAGGGTATACCAAATAAGAATAGCTTAAGTTGTTATATAGTCTACTAATGTTGCTCGTTTTATGCACGCATGCTTCCATTTTTATCTTCTTAAAGCATATGAGGTGATTCCAACCAAAACATTGTATATTCATACAAAGAAAGAGATGTGAAGAATAGATTATATTCCTTTTCAAACATGGGGGACAGGGAATAAGATTACATCCATTTGTTCTTCAATAATAAAGTAAAGCACTTCTAAATATTTTAAATATTCAATGATAATTTTTATCATAGCATCTTACGCAAGACAAAAATCAAGGATTCAATCAAACAATCAAGTTTGAGGCTTAATAAGTGATGAATTCCTCACCACCATATTTGAGTCTATTCAATTCTTATCATGCCTCTCATGCATATTTATACATTCATTCATTCAATCATTCATTGATTCTAAGTGATGGTTCCTCACTATCAAATGTGAATCTACCATCACTTCATGGTATTATCATAAATCAAGAGAAACATGGGATATTCATGGCATTTATTCAATTTTATTCTAAACAAGGCAATTATACCTAATCATGGCAATTCTAGCCTAGTTTTAACAATTCTAATCTTAATGATGACAATTCTAGCCTAATCATGACAAATCTTACATGTTTATTGCAAACATAGTTCTAACATGCTTATTTTAAACACAATCCAAGATAGTCATTCATATCCTAACATGATTCTAATCAAAACATGTGCTCCTAATCATGATTTTAAGTATCTATCAAGAAATAAATTCCTAAACATGTTTTTAAATAAAAAAAGGGATAGTAGACTTAAAACAATTCATAAAACCCTAATCATGCTCTTAAGCATAAAAAACAAATCCTAATCATACTTATTCTAAGCAAAATTAAATCTGGACGTGCTTATTCTAAAGCAAGAAAAATAAAGAAGAAAAGAGAAGGAATAAGAGAGAAATGACCTAAGAATGTGCATTTTTCGAGTTTAGAGTAATATTAAAATGCCCAAAAAATTTGACTTAAGGGGACTCCTTAGATTTATCACAAGTGTGTCTAATAGAGGGCTTTGTAGCTGATCTTCAAATGAATTGAAAAGTGTGCCTAAGGTGGGGCTTATATAAGCTTTCTTTGGACTGAAAATTTGATAAATAAGCAATGTGGGATTCTTTGAACAGTACTGACTAACAGTGCCAGCTGGTGGTGTGAACAATGCTGACTTGTAGTGAACAGTCCACTCTAAGTCACCTACATTCAATTGACCATAACTTTTCTTATGCAACTTCTATTTATGATTCGTAAATTTCTATAGAAACTAGACATCCTAGGCTCTCCAATGGTATATGATTCATTGTTTGGTTCTTTGTAGATTGGTTTCCATGGTTTTCTGAATTTGGTAATCGATTTTCTAGGTTTTCAGGTCTTTAGCTTTTCACACTTTTCTTTCCATTCAAAGGTCAATTTGGGCATTTCTTATTGCTTATCATACGTCCATGTGCCATCATTGGGCTTAAAAATCATAAGCAAAAATCAAGTGCTTACCCCCTAGAAAGTTATTGAATTATGATAACTATCAAAAATAGAATCTTAACTTTGACAGGGGACCTTAGAATAATCCAAAGGGCACTCAAGACACCAAAGAGGAAATTCTCTTGATACAGACTTCAGGAATGTTGAAAGCTAGGGATGGCAAAAAAAATCGGGTTGTGCGGGTACCCGATTTTTACTTGGATTTTCTGGGGCAATTTTCCCCATATTTATGGGGTTGGAGTGCGAGGACGAGTGTAATGTTGTTGATTTACATCTGGGTGCAGTATATACCCTCCCCGCCCCGCCCCTGCACCAGACTATATATTATATATATAATATATTATAATACTATTATTCATGTGTTAGAAAACTTAAAATGAGGGTTGAAGAAATGACATTTAAAACTTCTAGTAACTTATACAAGAATATATGTAATTATCACAAGCACGCATATATGAATGATGGACTGCAAAAGTGAAAAAAAAAACAAAAGGAAGAAAAAGAAACAATTAGAACGTGTTTGTGCAAGCATTAATGGACTTTTTGCTCTTCTAACCTGAAAATCAATAATGAAAAATAAATTCAGAAAAATCATTATAACAATTTTATAAAGGTAACAATTAAGGCTAGCAACCACTGGAATTATGCAACTAATATGTAGTTCCCCTTCTTGACTCGCAATGCAACTAGAGGTCCAGTGAAAAAATCAACATGAAACAAAAATCCCCAATTTAAGAGAGGTAAGATGCACCCTGCTCGGCCCAAAACAAATTTAAAAGAAATTTGTTCATCCCATTAAGAAAAATCCTTCACAAACCAGGGAAATTCGGGGATTTAATTCGGGTAAAATCCAGGGGCAGGAGAAAAATTATGTACCGGAGGAAAACCGCACCACATGAAAAAAATCTGGGGAAAATCCGATGACCGAGGAAGACGCCACAACATCTGGTCCAGGTGCCGAAATGCAAAACCTGCACCTACACTCGCACCTGCACCATCATCTGAATTTTGCCATCCCTACTGAAAGCAGTCTAATATCTCAAAATCCCTCAAAAGTCCTACTCTCTAGACTCTTTTTACACTCAAATAGCTATGAGAATCAATAGATTTTAATCCCTGGGCTATAGTGCTTGCCCGTTTTATATATCACTCTCCTCTTTATGCAGTTTAATGCGTAATCAATATGAGATTTGCATGAATAGGCATGCAGACATCGTGATGTCTGTGCGGACATTCAACCCTTGTAGATATTCGTGCACCTGTTTATAAGCACAAAACCCTAGATAGTCTGCATGCGTATGTTTACAAGTGCAAAACCCTAAAGAATGTCTATGTACCTATCAAAACCCTAGACGAAATTTGTGCACTTGTTGTCCACTCTAAATAACAAACATAGGCCCTGACTAACAACAATAGGCGTATTAAAACATGAGTAGGCTCATCTAAGACCTAGGGAATACTCGGGTCATCTATTTGAACTATTACATTGCTTATTTTACACCTCTCAGTGCTTCTTTTAGAGTTTTGTGATGTCTTCTAGTCTAGATTCAACCTATATCACCATCTCTAGTGATCATCATTAGGCCATAAACCATAAGTAGATTTTAATGCTTACAACAAGCTTGATAATTTTAGATGAAATTATGCGATTCTTAAGCATCCTTTTACTTTTCTATCCCTGGCACAATTTGAACCAAACACGGGTTAATTAAAATGTTATACAAACCACCTGTTTTTTATAGGAGTGGCAATTTTTGACACGACACGCGAACACGACTTGACACGACACGGGTTTAAGCGGGTTTGGGTTTTGGCATATTCGTGTTCGTGTCAAAGATGTCAACCCGTTTAATAATCGTGTCGTGTTCGGGTTGAGAGTCTTCAACACACGAACACGATTATGACACTACACGATTATGACACGAACACGATTATGACATAAGTCACACGAATACATATTATACACGATTGACACAAAAACACGATTAACACGAATATTGACACGAACATGATTATGACACAAGTAACACAAATAACACGAATAACACGAATACATATTATACACTATTAGCACGATAACACGATTAACATGAATATTGACACGATTACATATTAAATTTAAAAATACTAAACTTTTTAGACATTTTAATCCCTACATGTATCCAAATTTTAAAATAAAAATAGAATTTTAAAAACCTAATAAATTTTGAAACTTAGAATATTTTTGTCATTTAACAAAAGTTGGAAACCTAATTCTGTAACGTGTCATAATCGTGTTAACGGGTCATCATCGTGTCAATCGGGTCGTGTCAATAATGTAAACGTGTCTTAATCGTGTTAGACGGGTCGCGTTCGTGTCTAACACAATTACGACCTGTTTATTATTCGTGTTAGCATGTCGTGTCGTGTTACCCGTTTAATAATTGTATCGTGTTCGTGTCGTGTCATAGTGACACGAACAATAAACGGGTCGTGTTCGTGTTGGGTCAATCTTTATCGTGTCATAACTCGACACGACACGAACACGACCTACGAACACGAATTGCCACCCCTAGTTTTATACTATCACAACCCACCATTGGCGACTCCATTTCATTCTCCAAACTAGCCTTCATGACTTGATTTAAGTTCCATTGGATCCTAATAAGGTCTTGACATAGTACCAAACTCGTGAAACACTTTGGCAGGATGAAAAACCTGTCCACACCTGCCCCCTTGGGTTTAGACCGCATAAACTCTCTCTCTCTCTCTCTCTCTCTCTCTCTCTCTCCTTTGATGATAATGTTGCCACTTGATCTTCTAGAACAAGCTTGAAAAACCCACTTTTGTCTCTCTATTTCTTCTCAGCTCGCCCACTATTTTTTCTCTTCTTCAATTCAAGTTTCCCTTTGCTACTCACCGTTTCACGTGCACACCCTTTACTTTCATTGCTTTTTTTTGTTTTTTGTTTTAATTTATTTCATGGACTAGGCCACCCAAAATGATATGGACCCAGCAATTGAATGCCTAAAAACCACTCATATCTAGGTCTTCACATTATTACAATCATATCGAAGATAATAAAATAATGATGAAATTAATATTAGTTGCTTGCTAATTTAAAGAAACCAAAATACTGATATAACATCTATACAATCATACACGCACTCTATAAATATTTTTATATTACATATCAATGCATGTATATGAATTCAGTTTGTAAAAAATCTTCTCTTACTTCGTGCTTATTGCTTATAGAAAAGCACAAAATAATTCCAAAACTTTCCTTTACAACAAACCAAAAAAAGGAAAATGACAGAACAAAGTAAGCTAAGAGTCTTTCATTATACCTCCTATATTCATGCAACTTCTCTCAAATATGCACTAACCTATGTGACTTTTCAACCTCTCATAAGATTATTTGATAGAAGATAAAAGAAGATAACTTATTAGAAAGACAGTGTTGTATTTAGTCCGCATTTGGTGAACTGCCATAGGTGAACTCCCATAAATCATTCATATATCTAAATTAATTATGGTTAATGCCAAATATTAGGGAGCTTGTACTTATATATCTTAGTTTGTGATCTCTATTAAGTAACGAGTCATTTCGGTTGTGCCCAAATCGTTAGTAGTGTAATTAGGATCAAATGTAATCTAACGTGATTTGCTATGAATCTATGATGAAAGGGTCATTTTTATAAACTAATATCATATGAGAAGTCCATAAAGTTTTTTCTCCACTTTTTATCTCTTTTGCAACCCCACACATAGCTTCAAGCATCAAGCAAAAGCATCACCATAGCCAATTCATTAAATCAAGATAGGTTCTTAGCTTTGTTTATCACATTAGAGATATAGGTTATGTTGATCATAAGGCATATGGCCTATTTAGATTCCAAATAGATGATGAAATAGTTACATCAAATTGTGAATTGTAGTGTAAGGAAAATATTATGAGAACTGTTGATACCAAGATACTATACCCAAAAAAAAAAACTTATCAATGAGATAATCAATAAACTTATCAATGAGATAATCAATCACCAAAATAGGATTGATAATATATATATATATATATCACAATTTATTCATCATTTATGATTCATGTTTCATGACCTCAGAGACTGCCTATTATTTTGTTGTAATTTTTCGTTGATTTTGTTAAGAGCTTGGTTTTATTTAATTGTACATCACGAATAATTTTTCCCCCAATTTTTACTTGTAAAATTTGCATCTATTTTGTTAACAGCTTGCTTGCGTTTGGGCTTCCTGTGACTTCTGTGATTGACGGCTTGCAAGACTTTCAAAGCCTTAAATTATTCAATACTTTTTTCTTCTTCTCTAGTAATTATATTTCAAGTAAAAGTGTCAAAAAAAAATAATACAAAAGTGGCGGTAAAGAGTTAGAAATAAGGATTGAATAAATTTACTTAACTAATAAAATTAGACCTACTTAACTTCTAATTCATTAGATAGGCCCAAGTTAAGGGATGATATCAGACATATTCAATATTAGCCCCATTTGCATGTTTTCTTGAAAGAAAGTATATACCCGGATATCATTATCACACAAGCATATTTAAAAATAATAAACAGAGTCTTTTTATCTTAATAGTTAGTTATGAAAATATCATCCCAATTTTTTTAATTTATACATGTAACAAATTTAGAAGGAATCACATTTTTATTCTCATAATAAAAGGATTATTGTAATTAAATGAAATAATTTCTTTAATGATTTGTGAGTCGAGGATGATAATAAAAATAAACTCAAGAATGTAATGTAATAATTTATGACAGGGAAGTATTGAAGTTTAGAAAACAACATAAAAACCATAGACTGCCATAATGTGCTGTTGGGCACCAATAATTTATAATTTTATTACGAGACTCTTACGTAGAATTATCATAAAAGTAGTTCTATTCAACCCTCATTTTTTATCTCATCAAACACCATCTTATATTTAGTAGGGATATAATAGTAATCCTATAAAAATTGTCTTTATAATAAATTTCCTTTATTCTCAACATTAAATTTAAAAAATATTTTATACCTATTTCAATATTATAATAAGCAAAATTAGTTATTAAATTTTAATGATGTCTATTTTTTTTTCATATTTTTCAACTGTAGCAATTCTTAGAAATTATATTATAAATTTAATAATTCAAAACTCTCTTATGATTTTAATATTAATCAATTATCTTTTGTTTTTATTGTTTAATTTTTCATGTTCACACTTCACACAAACTAACATTTTTTTTAATTTTCATATGAAAGAGAAGAAAATAAAGTTAGGATTTTTCTCAATTAGATATGATGAATTTATATGAATGAATTCCTTTGGCATTGTATATGAACTTTAAGTAATTGTTTTGCTATAGAGATTGAACTTGGACGTTTGATATTATTGGTCTCAATAAATATTTGGGTGTTGTTACCAAGATTATGAATAAAAATGTTAAACAAAATAGTGAAATTATTGGTCTTTCATTTGATTTTTATCTAGCTTCTACATGTGTTGAACACAAGCCGACTCCAATTAATATGCCAAGAAAATGATGGTATAATACTAGCTTTGGACGATTCTTCACTTTATTTTCTTCAAAAACACAAAACCAAAAATGGGAAAAGAAAAAGAGATAGACTTTAAATAGTTTGAGCAGAAATGGGAAAAGTTGATAGAGGAAGAAGTTAAATGGAGTTAGCAAAGGGAAATAAAAGGAAAGATACAAGATAAATATAGGACAAAGTTTGGAGTATGGTAAAATTATCTTAAAAAAATAAAGCTTTTGTCAAGTGCATCGAGATAATTACTAAACATCCTTATTTACTATTTTTTTATTATCATTTTATTTTTAATTAAAATTAAGATGGTGTTTGATGAGATAAAAAGTATGGACTAAACAAATTTGACTCTTACTATAATACTATTGGACAAAACATTGGCTGAATAATCAGAATAATCACACCCCATATTTTATCGCCTAAGAGGTTGGGCTTTAAGGTGGACAGCGCGACGCCGTAAGCCCTTGCAAACTTATATTTAGTGCTAATCCTCTTGACCGGTGAAGGCCCATTTATAAGGCCTTGTGGTAACGAAATCATGAATTGAATTCTCCCGGATTTAATGGGTTTTCATTTGGGCCAAAAGATCAAGTCGATTAACATAAGGAAATGGCAGAAGTTCTGGTGAAGTTTAAGCCAATCAATCTGGAATATCATCATCTGAACGCTTTCTTTCTTTTTTTTTTTTAATGGGATCAACTGAATCTCTCTTGTCGTCGAGAACAATTCGGCTTTACTTACAACAAGTATGAACATAGTAAAAATTAACATAGAGAGTAGGCTAATTATATCAAGCTTTAGATTTTGTTCAAACTGGGAGATATACAAATAATATTATATATGTTATGGCCATAATAATATTGGGCCTAATTGTCTCTAACACAGTAAGCCCATTACTGTGGTCCATTATCTGGGCCCATTATCTGGGTCCCACAATGACCCAGCCCAGCTCAATTATTTATGATACGGTAAGCCCATTACCGTATCCCATTAGCTGGGCCTATTACAGTAAGCCCATTACTGTATCCTACTATTCGGGCCCATACGGTAAGCCCATTACCGTATCCCATTACATGGGCCCATTACAGTAAGCCCATTACTGTAGCCCATCGTCTGGGCCTATTATCTGGTTTCCACAATGGCCCATTCCGACTCCTATATAAACCCTCCGGAACGTTGCTCAAGGTAAGTTGACAAATGCACATTTTTCTGAACTTATTATCTCTCTACAATTCCTCTATTTTTGAGAGCTTCTCTCTCTAGGTTTTTCTCTCAGAAAATTCCGGAGTGCCGGATACTGACTTGAGCGTCGGAGGGTCACCGCCGGCACCACCGCCGGAACCCCTGACCGTTTTTCTGTGCTCGCAGGACCGGACCCGTCGCACGACCCGAGCTCCGACCCGCTCCCCCGGCCGTCCGGAAACCGTGCATCAACAGTTGGCGCCGTCTGTGGGGACGACAATCTAAGCCTCTTTAGTTGTTGCTCTCATCCTAACGTACTCAAAAACATCATGAATCACGAATCCCAACACTCAGCCTCCCTAGAGGTTGACAAAGAAATCGAGGCTATAAGCTACAACATGGCTTTCAAAGAGAAGGCGCATAAGCTCTGGATGACTCATGGAGAGCCTTCCGAGGGGATGGAAAGTTTGGATCCACGAGATCAAGAGAAAAGGGAAGCTGTAGCTCCAATAGAAGGGATGGATGACGTCCCTATTTGCTTGCATGATCCGGATAAGACGGTAAAGGTAGGTGAAAACCTTCCTCCACCAATCAAGGATAGGTTGATTGGCTTCCTGCGGGAGTACAGCGACATTTTTGCATGGTCTCACGAAGACATGCCTGGTATAGACCTAAATATAGCTGTCCACCGTCTTAATGTCAATCCTGGAGCTCAACCGTCCGACAAAAGAGGAGGCACCAAGCCCCAGAGCGTTCAGAGGCGATTGCCTTGGAAGTGAGCAAACTCTTGACAAGTGGAATCATTCGGGAGGTAAACTACCCCGAATGGCTCTCTAATGTTGTGTTGGTGAAAAAAGCCAATGGAAAATGGCGTGTCTGCATCGACTTCAAGGATTTGAACAAGTACTGTCCAAAAGACAGCTTTCCGCTGCCCAGGATAGATCAATTAGTTGATGCCACTGCTGGCCACCAGCTGTTAAGCTTCATGGATGCTTATTCTGGTTATAACCAGATTCCTATGTATTCGAAGGATGAAGAAAAAACAGCCTTCATCACTGACAGAGGGTTATACTGCTACCGGATGATGCCGTTCGGATTTAAAAATGCTGGAGCAACTTATCAACGGTTGGTGAACTCCATGTTTGCTCCTCTCCTAGGAAAGACAATGGAAGTTTATGTGGATGATATGCTCACCAAGAGCATGGACGCTAGATCCCACGTAGACGACCTCCGAACAACTTTTGACATCCTCCAGAAGCATGATATGAAGCTGAACCCCACCAAATGTGCTTTCGGAGTATCCTCTGGGAAGTTCTTGGGATTCATTGTCACCCAAAGGGGGATAGAGGCCAATCCTGAAAAAATCCAAGCACTTATGCGGTTGGAGTCTCCCAAAACTCCAAAGGATATACAAGTCCTCACTAGACGACTAGCCGCCTTGAATCGCTTTATATCTAGGGCGACTGACAAATGTCACCCTTTCTTCAAAGCGTTGAGGAAGTGCAATCAGTTTGAATGGACAAGTGAGTGTGAGAATGCATTCCTACAGCTGAAAAAGTACTTAGGTTCTCCTCCTCTCCTCTCCAAGCCTGTTTTGGGGGAACCACTTTTTCTGTATCTAGCCGTCTCAGCATGCGCAGTAAGTGCAGCTCTTGTCCGTGAGGATCATGGAATTCAGAGGCCAGTCTATTATGTGAGTAAGGCCTTGACTGAAGTTGAAGGTAGATACCCCCCTATGGAGAAGCTGGCTCTCGCCCTAGTTGTTGCAGCACGAAAGCTTCGCCCGTATTTTCAAGCACATACTGTCATGGTCCCAACTGACCACCCTTTAAGACAGATACTCTATCGTCCAGAGCTTTCTGGAAGACTTGTCAAGTGGTCCATTGAGTTGGGAGAATTTGACATACATTATGTTGCACGACCATCAATCAAAGGGCAGGCAATCGCTGATTTCATTGCTGAGTTTTCAAGCAATATAGACAAGGAAGGTGAAGAAACCGGTACAGAGTCACATGATCGACCAATGCCCGTGGGAATTGACCCACAGAAGGCATGGATCTTATTCGTAGATGGGTCATCCAATAAGGTCGGCAGTGGAGCTGGCTTGATGCTGTCAACCCCGGATGGAGTAGATGTGGCTGTGGCACTACGTTTCAATTTTAAAGCCACGAATAATGTCGCAGAGTATGAAGCTCTCCTTGGAGGACTTAAGCTGGCAATTGCCTTGGGGGTAGGAGAGATCGCCATCCACAGCGATTCCCAACTTGTGGTTAACCAAATCCGTGGAGACTATCAGGCAAAAGGCTCTACCATGATAGCTTACTTAGGTAGAGTGAACTCCCTCCTGCGCGGTTTTAAAGGATTTGAGATCGTAAGAGTTCCGAGGGTGGAGAATTCAAAAGCTGACAGTTTAGCCAGAAATTCTTCAGGAATAGACCCCCTCCTACCGACTGCCTGTCATATGGTCGTCCTGGAATCTCCAAGCATATCACAACATGAGCTTCCGCCAGAGAAGACAATGACCATTGACGGTAACTCATGCTGGATGGACCCTATCATAAAGTTCTTAGAAACAGGAGAACTTCCAGCTAACCGCAATGAATCAATTAAGGTCAGAGGGAGAGCGTCTAGGTACACCATGGTCAATGGTGTTCTTTACAAAAGAGGGTTTAGCCTTCCTCTTTTGAAATGTCTTCGCCCAGAAGAAGCTGATTATGTCCTGAGAGAAATCCACGAGGGTATATGTGGTAATCATTCTGGTGGTCGATCTCTAGCTCATAAGTGTATCAGGCAAGGATACTATTGGCCAACCATGAAGAAGGATGCTAAGACATTCTCCACTAAGTGCCACAAATGCCAGAAATTTGCTAACATACCAAGGAAAGCTCCTGAGAACTTGACTCCAATGACAGCCCCATGGCCGTTCGCCCAGTGAGGGCTAGACCTTATTGGACCTCTTCCAATGGGTAAAGGTCAAGTCAAGTACGCAGTTATGGCAATTGATTACTTCACTAAGTGGGTAGAAGCTGAGCCCCTCGCATCGATTACTGAAAGGAAGACCACGGACTTCGTACGGAAGTCAATTGTCTATAGGTTTGGTATCCCTCATACCATCATTACGGACAATGGCAAACAATTCGATAACTCCAACTTCAGGAACTTCTGCAAGGAGCTGAACATCTCTTTGTGCTTCTCCTCCTCAGCTCATCCTCAAGCAAACGGTCAGGTGGAGGCTGTTAACAAAACCATTAAACACCTCCTCAAGACCAAATTAGACGCAAGGAAGGGTGCATGGCCAGAAAAGCTTCCACAAGTGCTTTGGGCATACCGAACTACTGTCCATACAGCAACAGGAGCAACCCCATACTTTTTGGCGTTTGGATCGGAAGCAGTCATACCGGTTGAGATTGGCCTTCCGTCACCTCGTACTGAGGGATATGACGAGGAACTTAATCATAGAGGCCTTCAACTCAACCTAGATCTCCTTGAGGAGGAAAGGGATCTCGCTAGTGTCAAGGTTGCTGCTTACCAAGAGAGGGTTGCTCGATATTTCAACTCCAAGGTTAAGCGCCGGTCTTTCCAAGTGGGAGACTTGGTCTTGAGGCAAATACTGCAAAGTACCCGAGATCCCACTGATGGAGCACTAGGGCCCAACTGGGAGGGTCCGTATCAAGTCAAGGCAGTCATCCGACCAGGCACCTACAGACTGATCACCATGGATGGAAGGTTGCTCCGTCATCCATGGAATATTGAGCACTTGAAGAAGTACTTCCCGTAATCTCTCTATATATGTAGTAACTCCGCCCAGGAGCTTATGCATGTGTAACAACTCCCATAGGGAGACCAATAAAGAGATTATCAATAAAGTGCTCAGATTATTCAGAATTCTTGTGACTGCACCTCCTTAGAGCACAGTATAACCAAATTGCAATGAGATGGAACAAGTAAAAGAATACAACACCAGAGAGAAAAAAAAAAATTTTAGTGTTCTTATTATTTGCAAATTGGTTGAGGGATGCCACACATCCTCAACTAGTACATTGAATCGAAAGTAAAGACAGTAAAAGGTAAAATCAAGGCCTGGAGAGCAGCCGTGATATGGTTATGAATAAGCATCTACCTACTTGGAAGAATTCCAATTATCCCTAAGAAGTGGCCTTATCACCTCCTTCTTCTTCTGAAGACGGTGAGGTAGAGTCGCCTTGCTTGGCCTCCCAAGCTGCTGTGTCCAATGTCGACTCATAATCCTCATCTTTAAGGATGAGGCGGCGGAATTGCTCGGGATCGGGGTTTGCTGTAGGGATAGGCTCTTCCACCAAGTTTAACTCCTCAGCTATGGGTGACTGATCAATCTCTGGATGGCGGTCATGGAACCATCTACGCACCCCATTGACTCCCTCAATGTAGGAGCGTTCCATAGCTTGCTGGTAGATGCGACCCCTACGGAAGCGAGCCACTGCTTTGCCTATCCTACCCTGCTCAGCAGTAGCTCTCTCTCGAAGTTCTTGGCTAAAATCATTGGCCCTTTTACGCTGGATAGCTGCCTCCTTCTTGGCCTCGGACAAGTCAGCCTTCAGCCTACCAATCTGTTCCTTCATCTCTGCCATTCTACTTTCCGTCTCGGTTAAGTTGTCAAGGCAGACTAGATGCTTCGCCTTCCAGTCGTCAACCTCGGAAGTGAGAAGGTTTACTTCCTTGAGGAGGTTGGTATTGGTAGACTCCCCTTGAGCCAAGGGTCCTGTCGCCTACAGAAAGGAAGGCAAGGAGAGGGAAGGAGTTAAGGCATGACTGTCAAAGTATAAAGAAAAAAGGAAGAGAGGGTTTCAATGAAGCCTAACCTGAAGGATGATGCCCATCCCGACGGCGATCGCATCAAAGTATGAGAGTCTTACGTCTCCTGGAAAGACATTGGTAGGCATGAGGCGCACAGCATTTTGAGACAACTCCTGAAGGTAGTCTCCACATGTTGAGCCGCCCTGAAAGCCCGTACTGTCAAAAGTAAAGCGCTTGGGTAGCTGAGTGGCTGAAGGTAAACGGCTCCCAGTAGGCTGGGAGGTTGCCACTTCACCCGCAGGCTGAACGGAGGCAGACCTTTCAGGAACTGGCTTCCGTACGGGAACCTCCTTGTGACTATTAGCTCTCCTCTTCGGAGGTCTGAGAATTGGAGGACTGCCACTCCGCTTCTTCTGGGATGAACTAGGTTTGTCATGAGTGAAAGGCTTAAGTGGCATCTTGGCTACGAGTTGAGCAAACCGCTTCTTGGTAGGATGTAATGGGAATAGTCCTGCACGAAAATAAAGCTGGTAAGACTGCAAGCACATGTTTGATGAAGTAAGATCGAAAAGTAATGACCCAGCTTACCTTCCGGAGGAATGGGAGGTGATAAGCCAAGACGGGCCAACTGCTCCCGATCAGTGAGGTTATTCACGTTCTTCGCATCCACGGGTAGCTTGAGCACTACTTGCAAGTCGTCCCTCTCTTTTTGAGACAACAGCGGACGCTTGGTCCAAGGAGCTGCAACAAAAACAGAAAATAATGTCAGTCGATCAAGAGTGGTCATAACAAAGTCAGATAAGGAGCCATTATAATATGGTACCACAAACACCAAAATGCCTCCTAATCTTCAACTTCTCCCCCTTTGGACGAGCACCTTCCTGATACTTCCAACCGCCACCACACCAGAATTGCTTAAACTTCCATTCTTTCACATGGGAAGGAATGCCAAAAAGGCGGTTGGGGTCATCCGTCTTCCCTCGCTGGGATATATAATAGTAACCCGTCTTCTCTCCATTCGGCGGGTGAATGGCAAATATGTGCTTAACATGATTGGTGGTAGGGTCGCCAAGGCCGGCACTTCTGAATAAACTTTGAAAAGCTATCAGAAGCCTCCACCCATTGGCCGACAGTTGGGAAGGAGCGATGCCCATAGCATCGAGTATACGGCGAACGTAGTTATCAAAAGGCACCCGGAGACCAGCTCTCAATAGCTCTAAGCTTAGACCAATGACACCGCGGGGTGGCTTACTCCACCGATCACCCTTCCTTGGAAGAAACAGGATGACTGAAGCGGGGATAAGGAAATGGGCTCTATATGTCTTTAATCGGTCTTCTGGAAGCTGGTTATCAATATGGTCCGCCTCCCACCACTTTTCAGCCTCCGGTTCGCTATCCGAGGTAGCAGAGGACGACCAGTCGCTGTCCCCTTCAGTGTCTACCACCTCATGGTTGACAGAATTTTGTCCCAACTCCCGATCCGGACTCAAGAAGTTTTGATAAAATTCGCTAACTTCTTTACGGTTGGTCGCCGGATCCTTGTCCCTGGAAGACTGGGTTTGATGACTCGGTTCCCCCCGTATCAACCTTACAGTGGTTTTGACTCTAGCCATCTGCACAGTCAAAGAGGGGTCGTTAGTCATCAAACCAAGTCTACTGAGGGAAGGAAGAGGTGAGTAAAAAAAAAAAAAAAAATTGCTGGGGGACTGTATCGAGAGTCCGCGGGAGCACACCCGCGGAGGATAAAGTATTCAAAGTTAGAATGTCCGCGGAAGTACGCCCGCGAAAGAAAAAAATATTGAAACTTGAAAATCCGCGGAAGCACGCCCGCGGAGGAAAGTTTATTCAAGTTTGAAAGTCCGCGGAAACACACCCGCGGAGGAAAAATTATTAAAGCTTGAAAGTCCGCGGAAGCACACCCGCAGACCCGCGGAAGTACGCCCGCGGAAGAAAAATTATTCAAGTCTGAAAAATCCGCGGGATCACGCCCGCGGATCCGCGGAAACACCCCCGCGGAGAAAAACTTATTTAAGTTTAAAAATTCGCGGAAACACCCCTGCGGAGGAAAAAAATTAAGGTTTGAATTTTCGCAGAAACACCCCCGCGGAGGAAAAAATATTATGGTTTGAAAATTCGCGGAAACACCCCTGCGGAGAAAAAATAAAAAAGGTTTGAAATTTCGCAGAAACACCCCCGCGGAAAAAAAATTAAGGTTTGAAATTTTTCAGAAACCCCCCGCGATTTTAAGTAAAAGTTTTGAAATTTTTCAGAAACACCCCGAAGTTATATAATGAAAATTCGGAATTTGCTAATATGCCCCTGTACTTATTCAAATTTCCTGCAGGAAATCCTAAAAAAAAAAAAAAAAAACACGTAAACCTGCATGATACAGGCAGCAAGGCCAGCGCCCAGCGCTCCCGCGAGCAGCGCCCAGCGCGCGCGCAATCACCCAGCGCGCCCAGGCAGCACGCCTAGGCAGCGCGCCCAGGCAGCGCGCCCAGGCAGTGTGCCCAGGCAGTGCGCCCATGCTGCGCGCCCGGGCAGCAGCCCATGGGGCCTCGCCTGCTCGCCCAGCGCGCACAGGCCCTCGCCCGCTCGCCCCGCGCGCACAGGCCCTCGCCCGCTCGCCCCGCGCGCACAGGCTCTCGCCTGCTCGCCCAGCGCGCCCATGCAGCGCGCCCAGGCAGTGCTCCCAGGCAGTACGCCCAGGCAGCGCGCCCAGGCAGCGCGCCCAGGTAGCGCGCCCAGGCAGTGCGCCCAGGCAGCGCGCCCATGCTGCGCGCCCAGGGACTCCACCACGTCCAAACACTCATTCATATTTCTTTTTCTTTCACACACAATCGCATAAACATATGTAGGGCATAATCCGTACAGAATTTTTGCATTAAAGAAAAAATTTTTCCATGCATTCTAAAGTGTATACACAAGAGAAAAGTACTTACTTGTGGTGGTTGGAAAATTCGGGCTCAGGTTTGAGAGTCCTGTTTGCTGGGGCCACTTGTACTGCTTGCCTCCCGGGTGCTCTCTCCTATTTTTGAGTAAACCCTACTCCCCAATACTTGTGTCTTATATAGAGCACCAACTTAGGGTTTAATAAATCACATATTTGGCTGGCCCCCTGACACATTTAATTTTTAGCCCATAAATAACTAAATAGTCCCTACGTCGACCCATTGGTCAACTTGGGCCTGGGGGGACTACTGTTATGGCCATAATAATATTGGGCCTAATTGTCTCTAACACAGTAAGCCCATTACTGTGTTCCATTATCTGGGTCCATTATCT